>CAJUYH010006815.1:0-19098 GCA_910591685.1 Galerucella tenella
TATATAATAATTGCGTTTTTAATATAAACATTAATCATAATGGTCCAAAGAATTGGGAAAACATCTCTAAGCTTGTAGTTGAAATGAATCAAAATTATCAGTAGTAATAACCCAAGGACATTGATAATTGTTCGAAAAAATTTCATGACAGATTTCGAAAGCTTGTTGCTTGGAAACAGACCGACGCCGTAGGCGGAGGTCTGTTGCCTACAAGCAGCAAGCTTGAGAAAGTTGTCATGAAATTTTTGAGCATTTATCAATGTCCGAGGGTTATTCGGATAGAAATTTTTTTGCCAAATATAGTATTGCAACCAAATCCTGACATTTCGAAATATTAAATATTTGAAACTTCAAAATCAAAATAAATCAATATGTATCCATCAACGTGACAATAGCCCATGGTCTGTTATCAGTGTAATGTTGACATGATTGGGTGAAATTGTTCATATGATAAAAAATGAGGAAATTTGATTGGTTCTTGGAACTGTCAAAAAATTAGATTGTCAAAAAAATATTCTGTCATTATAAACGTCAAAAAAATTTCCAGTTGGGTACCCACGAGGAAAAAATTCCAACTAAAATTCATGGAGATCTGTTAGAAATACACGTTCTGATTGGTTAAAAATCACATGTGTGGAATTTTCTCTGTAATTTGCTACTAGCAAATTATCAGTAGTAATAACCCAAGGACATTGATAATTGTTCGAAAAAATTTTCTGACAGATTTCGAAAGCTTGTTGATTGGAAACAGACCGACGCCGTAGGCGGAAGTCTGTTGCTTACAAGCAACAAGCTTGAGAAAGTTGTCATAAAATTTTTGAGCATTTATCAATGTCCGAGGGTTATTCGGATAGAAAATTGTATACCAATTATAGAATTACAATCAAATCGTGACATTTCGAAATATTAAATATTTGAAACTTCAATATCGAAAGAAATCAATAGGTATGTGTCCATAGCAACGCGAAAACAGCCCATGGTCTGTTATCAGTGTAATGTTGACATGATTGGGTGAAATTGTTCATATGATAAAAAATAAGGAAATTTTATTGGTTATTGGAGCTGTCAAAAAATTTTCAGTGTAATTTTGATGCTATTGGTCGATTTGAATTTTTTTCCAATCACGATTGGCTGACAGGATCGTTTAAAAATAATCATTAATATTATTGTCTATAAAAAAGACAATATCATTTTACTCCAGTACCTAAATACTGAAATTTTTTCAAAATCGTGATTGCAGAAACTGAAACAAGTGCTCGGCAATGTACATGCCCTTTAAAAATAATTACAATTACAAATTACTTTCCCAAAAAAAGGAATTAATTACATACACTTTGCAAAGTACTTATACACTTTTAATTTTCTTAAATTCGGTTTGGTTTAATGAAAATGGTATATTATACACCAAGGTGGTGAAGACTATTATACTATATATTATTGACCAAGCACCAAGATTATTTCGTTAGTGGCTTTGCCCCGAGCGGAATAAGGTGCGAGGTTTATAAATGTCTTCAACACTATGGTGTATATTCCTTTTTGTTCCACTACTAGCCAAATTTAAGACAAAATGAAAAATAATTCACAAACGCACCATGAGAAGCGTTTACTCCGTCGTCTGACTGACAAGTACACTGTCAGTTTTCGATATATTAAGAGTTTTCATTTTTGGCTGCTAGTAGCAGCTCGTAGTGACTGAATTCCGTTCGTTTATTACCGTGCGTGACGCCTAGTCTTACCTTCCCCTTGCCCCTCAAGCACATACCGAAAAGTATGAGCTTCAAGCCACGGACATTAAATATTTGACGTTTGTCCAGTTTGACGTTTATTTAAAGGTTAAGATTGTGCCGATTACGATTTAAACCTTACTAAAAATATCTAAATTATGCAAAATTATATTACCAACAACTTTATAATTGTAAACTGTTCTTCTAACAACACAGGAAATTCATTGGCATTGGCACATGACAAGTGGTTTTGAGAACCCTAAAAAATCGTGTTCGTTTTGCTTAAAAGTTGTGACGACTGAGGCGTCACGCACAAGTGCTTGAAGCCCTTGGAACATAAACGAAAGCAACAACTATGAACGTACTCGTTCTGTCATCAGTCATTTTTTGGTGAGCGCGAATTTTAAACTAATGGCATTTTTATTCAAATAATTTTATCTTGATAGGTAATTTCAAGCAGCAAATATATTAAAGGCAATCTCCTGGTTATACAAAATTATGTTGCATAAGTTTTTGTTGAACTACTATCCCTGAATTCTCGAAATATTAGAATTTTTCCATTATTGACCTAGGTTAATAATAGAAAAATATTAACCACTAATAGAGAAATTCAACTTCTTTTGCTAGAAGAAGCAATAATTGTCAACTTCACAGCTAATAGTGGAAAAAATGCATAATTAAGGAAATTGTAAACTTAAACGTGAATTATAGATGTTCGATTCCCGATGTGGTGAAATTTTTTCTTTTTTGTTTTTAGTTCTTTTTTGTATAGAAAACAAATTTAAAATAAAGCAAACATCTGTTTCAAAAATTTATTTATTTAATTTAAGCTTCAGACAATTTAGTATCAATTTTAATAACGCTAAGTTTCGGATTTCCTAAAAAATAATGTGGTAGAATATGAACCAGGGGCAGAAGGTGAATTGAAAAATATTATTACTAATGAATGTCGAAAAATTAGTAGAATCACGTTTGCAAATATACCTACAAAAAAAATCCGAAATGTAACATTTGATAATTAAACAGGCTAATGCATTTGCGCTGTGTTTAGTGGGGTCAGCATAATAAATTTCAATCTAAAAATGTCACTGACGATAGGGAAAGGGACCTCTGTTAGGGTCGAATGTTACATAAATCCAAAATAAATTCTCGCCTACAATGAGATGCGAACTCGCAAAACTTACGCTGCTATCCCTAAATTGAATTCTCTGAGCGTGTCACCTCAAATTATTTTACATCCTGATTCCTTGAATACAACTCATATAAAATATCGATCGTCTCTGGAAATTAAGGAAATGATAGGGCACGGTACGTGGGGCAATGGGAAACAGGTTTTGTTGATTTTAGAGATTTTGGGTCAAATATTGCACGTTCAAGGATTATTTTGTTTGGCGTTACCACTGAAATTGGGGATAATTTGATACTGCTGAATTTCTCTTTACTGTAGCTTGTTGCAAACCAAGGCAAACAAACCATGTGGAAATTAAAAAATAATGTAGCTTTACGTAAAAACATTACCATATCTTAATTTATTGTTTTAATTGAAAAAAATCGATTTTCGAAATACAGGGTGTGTCTACATTCATGTCAGATGAAAATAAATGAATGCCTATGTGTGTATTGAAACGATATTGAGTCATAGAAATAGTAATTGGAACAATTATAAGTAAATTGGTATAGAATATAGCAGGAGAATTCAAGTAAATGGTGATAAGACATGAATTACCTAACTGATGTATTTATTATTATAGAAATTAAAATAGAGCCGAATACAAGATTTATTCATCTTTAAAATGTTATTGTTTATTTAAATAATTCATAAATGAGAAGAGGACTTGATTTTGATGAATATTTCATAACACTCTATTTAGTCATCTTTAATAGGAAATATATTGTATAAATTATTCCGTTCAATTTTAATTAACAAAACATGGCTTTTCCATAAAAATTTTTGGCGCCAGAACCCAAAGAGAGTTGGAGTTTCATGTTCTAGTGATGAGCAAAATTAGTCTTGGTCTTGGTCTTGCGAAAAAGCAAGACCAAGACCGAGACCAAAACCATTCTTCGACTCGCAAGACCAAGACCAAGACAGAATGAACAAGAACAAGACTAATACCAAGACCGACTATGCAAGACCAAGACTAAATACGCAAGACTCAACCAAAAATTATTTTTCACAGTAACTATATGAGATAGAATATTTGTAACAGCGTCAACATATGCTTTTCTTGGAACAATATAAGTTGGCATGTCGAATTGTCAGTTTTCTTTACTAGATTTTAACGATATACATGAAAAAACAAAGAAATCACTGTAAAAAAAAGGATCTACAAAAATGTTCGAAGAGTACATAATGTCTTAATGAACTTTTTTTAATTCAAAGATAGTAAATTTAGATTTAAAAATGTTTGTTGCATAAAAATAAAATATTTACAAAAAGTTTTAAAAGATGTTCGTTAAAAAATTATGGCAAGACCAAGACTAAAACCAAGACCAAACAAAATACAGCAAGACCAAGATCAAGACCGAGATCAAGACCGAGACCAGACAGATTTGAGCAAGACCAAGACCAAGACCAAGACTGAATAAGCAAAACCAAGACCAAGACCGAGACTGTTCGAGTCTTGGTCTTGGTTTTGCTTTGCTCATCACTATCATGTTCCCGATAACTGAGCTAACTTAAAAAGGATACTTTACATTGATAAATAAAACGAAAATAATATAAAATAGAGTGATAAAAATCATTTTAAACAGTATGTATGTATATTGGGGTGATATTCACTGCAACCAAAAAGATCTATTTCTCCACTCAGCTCCTGAGGAGAAACCCAAACCCACATAATTGTGAATTGCATAGGCATACAGAATAATAGGACACCAAGGAGACTACAGGATAGAAGAGGGTGGGATGGGGAAATTTTGCGATAGGAAAGACCCATCATAATTTTATACGGACAGTCACCTCCTGTTTTTTTCTTTTAATAAGCTGTTTTCTACTCGGTTTTCTACTACTACTTCAACGCTCTGCTTAAAGCTATCAGCACATGCTGGCAAGAGACAATAAGGTGTATCTAATATGGGTGCCTCACATGAGGGATTGCAGGTCATGAAATAGCAGACCAGCTAGTTCAAGAAGGTTCTAAAGGAGCCAGCCTTTACAGGTCCGGAACATTCTTGTGGAATCTCGAAGGATTACATGAGAGGGGAAGTCGGGAACTGGCTAGTTAAGAAACACCAACTTAAAAGGAGGCTGACACAAGGACACCTCCATACTAAGAGTATACTGAATAAGTTGGACAAGGAACTATCGTCCAGGCTATTGAAACTGGGTAAGAGAAATTTGAAGACAGTTACCGACCTAGTGACTGGACTGGACACTGTAACCTAAGGAAGCATCTGCACAGGATGGGCAGAGTTAGTGAACCTATGTGCAGAAAATGTGAACTCTACGATGAAACACCTGCTCGCATATTCTGCTTCTGTGAGAACTTACAAGGACATCATAACTACTGAAGATCCCTCCAGATAAAGTGGTGGCCTATATAGAAGACACGAAGCTTCTGGAATGGAAGTAGGTAGATAACATGGGTGAGGGTACGAAGATTCAGTTCAAGTGCCTGGGCTGTTCTGCCCAACCTAAACGTATAAATTAAATGAATGGATGAACTACTTCAACTATAACCTTCTGTGTTGGACCAGATAAATTATATACTTCAACTTATTCAATCTAACTGATGCTGATGTGAGTATTTCAAGACTGACTCCGTGAACAAATACGAAAGTTTAGTAATCAATAATATAATCCATCTCAATATTAGTGCTCTGAAAAGAAAAGGAATAATCACGATTGATAGATGTTTGCCTTTTCGCTGAGCTTTGTTCGACTTACCCTTATTATACACAAAAAACTTTCGATTGTCCTGTAATAAATTCTACCAAGGATAAGACTTTAGACTGATATATGGTGATATATCAAGGGCTTTAGTTTTTACACAGTTAACGAAAATATTTCTCTTTTTTATTTGTTTATCTTGGGGCGGGGATAAGTTTGACTCTATGCAAGGGTACATGATAAATAAGCTTTTTTCGAAGTACTTTTGTTTGTGGATTTAAGGCACAGCATTGTGTCAGCACAGTCTCTCCGGATATCCATCAAAGCTAGGGATTTGCTCAAGCTGATGATGAAATTAAAATGTAGAGTTTTCGTTTCTTGTGAATAGCTATCGACAATGTCAATTTTAAAAATATTGTACTGTATTAAAAGACAACCTTCATAAACAAACACGATATTAATTCAACAAGTTTTCGATATACAGTGTGGAAACCACTTATGGAATAAAATTCTTTATGTCATTATTTTAGAAAATTTTAAAAAATGCCGAGACACGTCAATTTTTGAATTGAGTTGTGCGTTATGTGGTCATAAATTTATGTACAGGGTGATTCACGCAAGTATGCCATAGTCGGTGTTGTTTTTTTTAACACCCTGTATATTTGCATATCTTTGAAATCCTCTTAATGAACCGATTCCAACAAACTAAATATTGTATGGGCAATTATGAATTATACAGGGTGAAATTTTTATTTTTACATTTATTATACACATACATAAAATACCTGATGTATTTGATTTTAATACATTAAAAATGCTCAAAATGTTCTCCACCTAGTTGTTGGCAATAGCACAGTCTCCTATAGAACTCCTCCTTAACTTTGTTTAAAGTTTGAGGTGAAATATTCCGTATTTCTGTAGTTATCCTGTCTTTGAGGTCTACAATACTAGTTGGTTGTGATGCATATACTTTGTACTTGAGATAACTCCACAGAAAAAAATCTAACGGCGTAAGGTCTGGCGATCTAGCTGGCCACTCAAAAGTACCTCTTCGTCCAATCCATTTATTGGGGAAGATTTCATCTAAATAAGTTCTTACCATTAAAGCATAATGGGGTGTTGCCCCGTCTTGCTGGAACCAAACATTTTCATTGGGAAAGCTAGGATCTATTGCGTTTGGATATAAGTTTGCTAACGCAGGAATAACTTCATTTCTAAGCACATTTAAATATTTTTCAGCTGTCAAATTCCCATCTATAAATATAGGACCAATAATATGGTCGCCTATGATACCGGCCCAAACGTTCACCTTTTGAGGGTACTGAGTATGTGTCTCACGCATCCAATTAGGATTCTCTGCTGACCAATATCTACAGTTCTGTCAGTTTACCTCTGCATTCAATGTGAATGTTGATTCGTCAGAAAAAAGAAGGGTACCAAGAGCTATCTCATTTCTGTTCAGCTTATTCATCAATCTTTCGCAGAAATCCATTCTACGATCTGGATCGTCTTCTGTTAACTCCTGCTCAAAAGTTAATTTGTAGGGATGAAGTTTTTCTCTATGAAGACCGAGATGAAGACATCTTAGAACAGTGGTATGACTAACATTATTTTCACGGGCAATTTGACGTGTAATTGAAGTTGGGTTCTCTTCGACACTTAACAAAATATCCACTTTCACATCATCCTCAACGAAGTGTTGTTTTCTTTTCAATGGTTTGACATGTCCAAGTTCTCTGAATTGTGCACAGAAAGAAATATCGAACCTTATATGAATCACCAGCTTGTATTGACCGGAATAGATCGATTTCAATGACAAATTTGATCTATTTGATCAAACTAAGCATTACTATAATTATTTTGGTAGCATCGTTACTATTAATAAGGTGATTGTATTAATCACATTATCGCAAAGTTATTGATGTTAACGGAAATCAATATAATGTTTTTATGATGAATGTAAGGATTTCAATGATTGTTATAATGTCTGTGATAATCAACCTCTAAAGAACAACTTGATCACAGCTATGCATTAAGTTGATGTATAAGTGATTAAATAAAACGGTTGAACTCAAATCCATTTCCAAAGTAAATAAACCAATCACTTTTTTGATTGAATTAATGCTACTGTTTTGCTCATTTTAATACTTTAAATAATTACGATAATTACTAAGAATTATTGACTTTCCGTAAAACCCACCCTAGATACTTGTTGCAATAGCAAGTCACTAATTGCAACTGAGCTGAGACTCTGATTTGTTTTCGAGTGAGTGAAGTGAAAACATGTGGTTTCGCGTAGGTGACAATTTTGATTTTTGATTTTGCATTAAAATTGTTACTGTGTTCGTAGTGTAAGTGGTATGTAAGTGATCTAAAAATTATGTGGAGCAAAATTCAAAACAAAGGGACACTAGTGGATTGGAGATCTGAATTTCCTGCAATATTATCCTTTCTTGGAGTTGAGCAGCACGTCAAAGATGAAAACATCAAAACAATGTTGGATAGACTGACGACTGTAACTGATAATGAAAGTAAGAATTTATAGTTTTACGCATAACCTGAAACGTAGTTTACAAATGAAAATCTATTATTTTAGATGGGTGTGATGCCGCCTTGTTGTGGAGCCTACATGATGATATGGTACCTACCAATAAAATGGGAATGGAATGGACATATTTTTGAAATACACTTTTTTAAGTTTGAGAATGACCGATCATGCGCAAAAGTAAATATACTCTGAGAATATTTGAAGAACAATAGAAATATATCAGTTAATAATATTTTTTTATTATATCCCATTTTCCTATTACCATGCTTTGCATATAAACAAAATTAATAGGAATAAGTCTCTTGATAATTTCACTGTAGTAATACTCTTGATAATGTCTCTGTAGTAATACTCTTGGTAGTGTAAATTTCGATGTACATTGTATCATTTTCAAGGGATTTCACACAGTAAGAACAGAAAAAATATATTTACAAACGACATCATAAGTGATATGATTTTTATATAAGTAGGTATGCGCATATTTCAATAGTTTCTTAACTATACCAATTCTAAATCTTTATCCAGCTATAGTAGGATTAGCACAAATTTCTCATCTGCAAAAAGTTTAAGGTCTTCATTAATGCCTGAAGTCATGATTCAAACAGCTAATTTTGGGAACAAGGTAAGTCTTGCATGAGCCACAATTTATAGGCTCTACAGTACAAGCGCTTTTTAATACAAAAATATGGATTGAATTGATGATTTTGATGTATAATGTCAGCAGATAATGAGTTTGATTAATTTGATAAGCTATTGGTTCAATCATGCACACATTATTATTGTTGAAAACATTGCAGGCGAGCAATCATCTCTAAAAAATATAGGCAGCCACTAAGGATACGTACACGTTTCGAACTTATTGTATATTTCAATCAGTAAGTACAAAATATATAACGTTTAAATCAATTACATTAACGATTAGGTTACTTTCTAGTGGTGATCAATTTTGCTCTTCAAATTAATAAACAATATGATTGAATTAATGTTGATGATGATTATTTACTATGGACAGAGGAGATCAGGTTTGTTCTTGAAGTTGATGAACAAAATGATTGGATTAATGTTGATGATGATTATTTACTGGACAGAGGGGATCAAGTTTGTTCCTCAAGTTAATAAACAAAACGATTGGATTGATGTCTACAATGATTGTTCACTAATCTGTGGACATCAAAATCGATCTTCATACATACAAAGAATCAATAACTTGAGTGATTGTATTAATACTTGGTGATTAGTCAATTACATGCAAGTGATTGTCTTAATCACATTGCGTATCGGCTGAGTTTTATGGATCAGAATGATTGATTCAATCCATTTTTTGATTGTATAGTGGCTACTTTTTCCTTCTGTGTGCATGAATTTTAGACACAGTACTTTGTGAAATATTATGCAATTCGGGATACTTGTGATTAAATAAGTTTGCCACTCCAACTTGATTTCTGCAGTTATCCCCGTACCCGATCATCATCATTAAAATCTCAATTCGGTGAGTCTCAGTTAAATAATTTATTGTTATGTCGACAAGGAAAGAGTGTTTGACAAAGATTTTACTATTTCATTATAAACTGTCAACACATCAACAACTGACAGAATAGAAATTATGAATTATAATTGACCATACATTATTTAGTTTGTTGGAATCGGTTCATTAGGAGGATTTCAAAAATATGCAAATATACAGGGTGTTAAAAAAACACCGACTATGGCATACTTGCGTGAATCACCCTGTACATTTAAATTTATGTTTACATAACGCACAACTCAATTCAAAAGTTGACGTGTTTCGGCATTTTGTATAATTTTCTAAAATAATGACATAAAGAATTTTATTCCATAAAAGTGGTTTCCACACTGTATCATATTAAAGCTGTTTTCGATGCTTATGACAATACTGTACAGTTTTCAATATTTTCAAAGTTGACATTTAAGACTAAAAAAAGTTTAAGAACAGACGTTTTATTTTAGAGGCGGTCCATATTTCGTTAAATGTAACCCTCAAAAAAGTTGGGGGGTCAAAAGGGTACAGAACCCCCCTCCGAAAATCCGTAATAAATACAAAACTGTCAAACGAGAGCTAACTTTTTTACAAATAGCGTTCATAAAAAATGATAACAGATTTGGAAAGGTCATTGGAAAATAAGTTCAAATGCACTTTAAATTCTCTCAAATTCTCTCTGGTTTAATGAAAAAATGGATAGTTATGTTTAAAAAAGTCGAACTCCATTTTCATACCACTTTCGAGTACTTTAAACCGAGTACGGGATAGCAATATAGGTAGAAGCACGGTAAACTCAAAAGTATGGCGGTCCGATTCGCCGCGGTGGTGAAATTTTTTTGTTTTTAGCTTATTTTTCACAATTTTTGTCTGAAAAACATTAAATTTAAAATAAAGCAAAGTTATTTGTTTCAAAAATTGTGAAAAAAGAACTAAAAACAAAAAAAAATTCACCACCGCGGTGAATCGAACCGCCATACTTCAGTTTAAACTTCCCCGTGTAAAGTTTCCCGTGCTTCTACCCATACTGCTATCCCGTACTCGGTTGGAAGTATTCGAAAATAGTGTAAAAATGGAGTTCGAATTTTTTTAACATAACTATCCATTTTTTCATTAAACCAGAGCGAGTTTGAGGGAATTAAAAGTGCATTTGAACTTATTTTTCAACGACCTTTCCAAATCTGTTATTTTTTATGAACGCTATTTGGTAAAAAAGTTAGCTCGCGTTTGACAGTTTTGTACAGGAATCCCATCGCATCTTATAAATAACAACACAGTGTGTATATACAAGGCTATACACTCCAGTTGGAGCCCTTCTGTCCTGCATCTCTCTCATCCCGCCTTGTGCTCTCCGAAGTGCTCCCAAACTTTTTACATCTTCCACAACCTGATCTCTCCATCTAGTTTTGAGACTTCCTGGTAATCTTTCCACCGTTAAAAATGAATTGAAATTTGCAGATAAATACAAGGTGAATGTGTATTTATCAAAATAGCCTGAATGGAATTTGAAATTAATTTGAACTAAAATGTATAGTGATTGTTTTGACATTGGAAATACACCAGTATAACTCGGTCAGAAAAGGAAAATGTCAACTATGTTAATGTTTAATTAATAAATCGATTTGTTGTTATTGCTATGGTGGTAATTAACTGCATTTTTTTGAAGCAATACCTACTTAGATGCATTTTTATCAAATAACATTAACTACATATTTACTGAATGGCATTCTTGTTTTTTTGGTATTTAGATAAACGAAAATCAACAAAATAAAATTTTTCATGATTATTTATAAGGTGTGACTAGCGTTATTAATAGGGAAAGATAATGAATATAATAATAATCTTATTTTCAGGTGGAATGGCACGTGCTGGCATGGCATTAAGAAGAGGAACGAATCAGGGGAATACAGAGTAAGTTTAAATATTTTCACAAAAAGTACAGTCAAATACAGATGAAACGCACAAGGCAAACACCAATATTCATAAAAATTCAATTAGTTTCAATGATTGATGGTAAGCCTTCGCTAAGATGTATTGGGAATACTTCAATTGTGACCTAAAAACATAGATCTTTTTGATGGGGATAGCAGGGACCTATTTCACAAAAACACAAGTTTGTAAGTAACAAGTAGATTTTAATAAGTTTGGCAAAATATGTAATTACTCACGTTTCATAAAACGACAAGTGTACTCTTGTAATAACAGGCAATTTTTCACAATTTTACAAGTGCAGTACTTGTTATTTACTATGAATTTACCTGTTAACTAGTGTAGTCAACAAAATTGCATCTGAAACTTGTTATCTACCTAACTTAAAAGGTAGATAGCTGACAAGTTTTAAATATACATAGATTATAGTTGAATATATTTGAACTTACCAGTGTCGCTTTTTCATGTTTTGCCAAAAACATCTCGGCAGTAAGTCTAATCTTTAGTAGGAGGTACAAGCCCTAAGCTGGCAGACTTTTGATAAATTGCCTCCCAACATTCTATTTTATCTTTTTTTGTAATCTTACTGGAAAAACTGCCGAACAAAGTGTCTTTACTGTCTCTAATTTCTTTTAAAATAAGAACTTTATTACACAATGTCACACTTTTAGACATATTTCACTATCTCGCTTATGGACCTAAGCTAACATCTCTGGCAATGAAAAACAGTTTTAAAAACAAACTTTTTAGGTTACGTTTGGTGTTGTTGACAAGCTCTTTCCCTTCTTGTTTATAACAAGTGTTACAGACAATTTCAACTTGTTGCAAAAAAGTTTTGTGATTGTTTATGAAATGCCTGTGCGTAACAACTTGTGAAAACAAGTGGTTGTTACTCACAACTATTTTCAACAACACTTGTACCTTTGTGAAATAGGCCCCAGATGTTTAAATAATGCAGTCTCAACCTAATCTAGTTGTGCGTTTCATTTGACTTTGACTGTACATTATCACTGCATTTATTCTTTTATATTGTAGTGCTTTCATTGATATTGATACAAACCATGTAACGTAATTAAAATATCAGCTGTTCAGCTCTACAAATTTATTTTAACCATCCAATTATAAAGTTTCGACCAAGTTAGGAACCTTATAACCATTGGCGATATTCGATACCGAATACGAAATTCACTTTGCACTATATGATTCCAGTTTCAATAAGTATGTTATCTCCTTCAGAACCTTCAGAGAACAATAGAGCTTCCTATTATAGTGTATTGATAACTTCAGCAGAACACGTTTTCGTGAAGGTATGAACTATTTCTTGAAGATATTGTCAATGTAATAATAATAATAACGAACTTTCATTCACAAATAAATGGTCAATATCTCGAATGTGAGGAAGTTTCTATACGTGGGGGGATCTTTCTGTCTTTTTTGGTCCACTTTGGTTTTGTTGGGAATTGAATTCACTCTCCCATCTACGTAACGATGTAGATTACGGCTTTGAAATCAAAGCCAACAGTAACATAAGCTGACCTTTTCCCCACCTTTTATGATGACATCAGAATAAATGTTTCAAATCAGCGTCAAATTCAACATTTACTTGATATGCAAAACCTTGAATGTCAAAAATGGTAAAATCATTACTATGGTGAAACCAGCAAAAATCTAAGGATTCAAGCAAGCTATGCTACTAGACCAGAAAGGAGCAAGCACCAAAATAAGAGAAGCCAGTTCTCTTAAAGGTAATTACTTTATTGAAATCCAGATGAACGAAGAAAATCTCTCCAAAGCAATTAACACCTGTACGCCATACAGGTCCTGGCATACCTACTAATTCTAAAGTGGACAAAAACAGAACTGGAAGATTTGTATCTGTAGAGTAGGGAGGGTGAGTGTAGGCTCACAGCACTTAGGCCACATGTGACCCATTGTACATCCTCACGAGGAGTTGTCCTCCTAGGTAATCGTCCATCCTGTCCTTCTCAGGAAGGTGGACAGCTCACTAGGAGACATCTTCTTTATATCGACAGGTGTAGGCCAATACTCACCGAACACACACTCTCTCATTAACGATAACTCCGGACACTCGCATAAGACATGCCTGACAGTTTTATAGAGGTGTGTCCACTAGCCCCATAGTATGGAGGTGTGTCCTTAGTTGACAGTGGCCAGTCAGAAATCCTACTGTTAAACGTAGGTTTTTCCTGGTCATCGTCAAATATTTTTTCGGCGACAGCTTCCCAGGGTCGCCCAGGGTGATCCTGGCAAGACTGCATTCTTTGATTCCATCTCATCTCTTAACTGGAAGATATTCAAAGAACAACGCGTACCATGATGACCCAACACAAATGTCAGCACCCGGCATCATCAGTTATTAGGACTACCCAATACCAAGGGAAGAGGTCTAGCGAACATAGAATTTACATCCCAAACAACTTGTATCTAAATTTAAAATTCTTCATTGTAAAGACTCAAACATCTAATTTGTATGAGCTAGTCGCGAAAGCAGATAAAATTATTTCCTCTTAGATCTTGTAAACCCTGATAAGAAACTTGAATTTAAAATAATGAATTCGTTCCATTTGGTTTTACATACTGTTTATTGGGGTCTTTACATGTCCTGATCTTATTCTGTTTATTGTGACAATAATTTTTCTATTTGATATTCCCTGGAACAAACCTGTTGGAACCTTGGAAACTGGTATAGTTCTGACAGTGCATGTTATTTTCAAAAGAATTTTGCAATTCATGTAGCAAACTATTTCTGAACTTACTCCTAAGATCAATAAATGAAACTAAACTTGTTTTTATCGATACCCTCGAGTAGATTCATGATTAAGCCAAAGTTTCAGCTATTTCATTTCCTTCTTTCTTCTTGAAAATACAAAATAATACAACTTATATCTGAGAACTGTTTTCCAGCAGTTTATTAGCAGATTTTCTATATGAAATGTGAATGTATTTAAATTGAATTTAACTGGAAAATAATTATGATAAATTCTGGTAGGATACGTCAATGCATATATAACATTCTTGCGAAGCATAAAAGTTGCTGTAAACAGAAGCCGGCTGAAGTTACACCATTCATCATTTCTCGGCAACAACTCGCTGCCTATACTTTTTCAATGAACATGGCAAACTGCCAACAATATTGAACGAAATGTAAATATATGTGGGAATGCGTGGCTATGGTAATCCCATTTGTATACTTTCATCAACGTTGAATTACGGTTTTTTTCCCGAATCGTATAAATAATATACAGTTTTAGTTACGGATTAAAAATCCACAAAATCACGGAAAAAGCTCAGCCACTACTCACGAATAGTATGGAAAACGTGTCCTGGAACAGAAGTGCAATCTAATAATGCCGTGAAATTAATTTTTGTCGAATTATAGAAAGTATGTAGCTTTTTCAAGATAAAGCAATTTTCAGCTACTATTATTGCACACTCACTGTTTTATAATTGTATAGAATATACAACAAAAACTTGTAAATTTGGATATAAAATGTAACGAATTAAGTTTTATGAAAAAAAAGGTAATGTGTATCGAAAGTTATCAAATTTCTTGAGCTGTTTACAAGGTTTGACAAAAAATATAAATCTTGATTAAGAGTAAGGTACAGGGTTATTCATTATAAATGACCCCCCCCTACAGCTGAATTCTCTTAATATTCTATCAAAAGTTCAGTAGCGTGCAAGTTACAAAAAATAATAATTATTTTTTGAATGGGACACCCTTTATATTTCCACATTTTTGGAATGGTCTTTTTTTTTCTGATTTCAAAAATATACAATATGTTACCACAACCTTGTACTTACCGTTTTTGAGTTTTCAAGTTGAATCCTTGCTTTAAGCAATTGTATATTATTATTATTGATAAAATCTTTCACCTCTCTGTAAACCATTTTAATTACTTTATCTGAAAAATGTTGATTATCAAACCTATTAGTTGTGATTTTCATAGCTTACTTTGATAAATTATCTTTTTCATATTTACAGTAATTACTAAAACTCAGATTTTCAACAATTAATAACTCAAAAACGGTACAAGGTAGGGGTAACATATTATATATTTTTGAAATCAGAAAAAAAAGTCCATTCCAAAAATGTGAAAATATACAGGGTGTCCCATTTAAAAAAGATCTATTATTTTTTATTTTTATTTTTTATTTTTTATTTTTTATTTTTTATTTTTTATTTTTATTTTTTAATTAATTTTCTGTAAAGTATGGTTCGGTTCACGGCAATAGTTTTTATTTAATTTGCAAACCTTTTACTTCTTCGTGTAATGAATCAAATAGATTGAGTTGATATAAAAGGAACCGCGTCCAATTTTACTTTAATTTCCTTTCTCGCAAAATCCATTTATTTCAGTCATTACGCTAGTTACGACTCCAATTCTAAAAATCCTTAGTAGTGTAGCAGTTGCGGATTTAGGGGTCGACGACAGCAAGTGCCGGCATAACTTCACCAATTATTAGTGTATTAACTTTTATGAAGTATTTAGTAGGGGTTAGATACGAGTATTCACAATCATCACATTATTTTTTCACTATTCGCATATCTGACTCACCAAAATAGGGCGAAAGAGATGAACTAGTGACAGGCGAGACATGATAACTCTTATTTTAAGCCTTCTGTATCATTCTTTACTTTCTTCAGTTTCCACTTACTTGTAAATTGAAGAACAATGAATAATTCAATCCAAAAATTTCTTTCCGTCCATAGATCCTCACAAACTTATGGCCAAATGTATGGCTCTCCCAAGGCGTCAAATAAATTACTCACCAAGTTTTCTTTGATCTTAAGACCAATTTGACGTTAGCGGTAGGACATTCCAGTTTGCTTCCCTTTTTCTCCATATTGTCGGTAGTAAAATGTCCGATATTAGGTGTGTTCTTTTTGACTGAGATCTCAGTTAATCTCAGCTCACATCGGTAATGTGCGCGTTCTTTTTGATTTACTCACTTCGAAGTGAGCTGAGATTTTTCCTCCCCCTTCACCGATGCTGAATGTGATGTAAGGGGGTATCAGTTGGACTTGAGTCGGAAATAAAGTGGAGGGGATAAATCAAGCGTGGTTATTGGAGATCTAGATTCCAGATAGGTTATGTTTATATGTTTTATGTCTCTTATTCACGCATGTGACGGCAGATCTCGCGTTTCAATTGAGTAGGTCGTTCTTTTTGGTGCTTACTCACATCACTTTATCTCAGATCACTTCAACTGAAGTGAGCTGAGATCTCAGTCAAAAAGAACACACCTATTTTCTTTATAGCCATGATCTAATCATTCGCAAGATTATATCAAGTTTTCTCTCGATTGCCGCCTTGTCACTTTCCTATTGTTGGAGAAAAAAATAAACAAACCCTACAATTGGTGAGAAAAATAGTATTATATTATACACCAAGGTGATGAAGATTGACCGAGCGAGGCTTATGAATGTCTTCACCTCCATGGTGTATATCCAAATTTTTCCACTACTATAATAGCCTAATTTAAGACAAAAATTAAAGATAATTCACAAACGCACCACGAGAAGCGTTTACTCCGTCGTCTGACTGACCAGTACACTGTCAGTTTTCGATATATTATGAACATACTCGTTATGTCATCAGTCATTTTTGGTTGAGCGCGAATTTTAAACTACTAGCATTTTTATTCAAATAATTTTATATTGATAGGTAATTTCAAGCAGCAAATATGTTAAAGACAATCTCCTGAGTATACAAAACTATGTTGCACAAGTTTTTGTTGAATTACTATCCCTGAATTCTCAAAATATTTGAGTTTGTCCATTATTGACCCAGGTTAATAATAGAAAAAATTATTAACTACTAATAGAGAAATTCAACTTATTAGTTGGCTAGAAAAAGCAAGAATTGTCAGGACAACTGAACAAACATCTGTAAAGAATTAAATTAGGTTGTAATTTTGTCCATGTATAAGTTTTAATGTAAGCATTATTAATGTTTTGAAATATATTACTTTCAAGGAATTATTATTGTTTCACTAATGTTATTTTCTTTTTTTATTGGGACTTTTAAATTTGATTACCTGCAGGAATATGGAATTGAATAGCATACAAATATTTTGGGGCAATATTTGCATATTATGTAGGTTTCAAGGTTTAGCTTATTTTTATTCATGTAAGATTGGACAGGTGCAGAATTTCAATCGTATTTGACATTGATTTAATAGAAGTAAGAATGTGATTGTTATTTTTTTCTCACTTCACATGTAGGTTTTACGATAGTTGATAATATAATTGTGAAATAATAGGAGTGATCAATGTTCATAACTTCTGTGTATATAATATTTTTAAATCAAAATTTTCAATATTTTATACAATACGTTCCATATAAGACATACTTGACTGACATATAACTATATTCATGGGAATTTGAGATGTGGAAAGTTGAATTTAAATATAAAAATGTAAGGAGTATTTGTTCTTAATCTACGATAAAATTGAACGGTGATATCATTTAAGATGGTTAAATGATATCACATCAATGGAATAATTATTCTTTTTGTTAGCGTGTCAGCGCGCGTATGTAAATTGCGCACAGCGGTCATATTGTATCCTTAGTCCATAAAAATATCAGAAAATAAGACATATAAAACTAAAAAAACAAGAAAACCCAGGCCCAAACCCGTTGATCGAAGTGTAAATGCAAAAAATAAACTGATCTATATACATACGCCTCAAATTGTTATCGTAAAGTCATTAATAATCCTTTGAATCTCTGGTAACTTTTAAAATTCGTGGAATCGGTAGAAAGTTGTATGCCTTTTAGCTAGACCCTCTTTAGGGTCACTTGTGCGCAATTTACCTATGAAAAAGGAACATTTTGGGTATACCTGGCTACAAACTGACCGCTGTGCGCAATTTACCAACCCCGGTTCCAGCTACCATTATCAAGAATAATTAAGGTTTTATAAAATTCTGGTCCCTATATCTGACAATACGAAAAAATTCGACAACTAGACAATCAATCATATTTTGAAGGTTAAGGGCCGGTTTTACAATAGAGATTTATACTAGGTATAGTGATTCTGGGAATAAAGTTATACCAGAATGTATACCTAGTTTAAAACTAGTTGGTTTCACGATGCTTTTTTACACCGGTATATCAATTCCTGGAGTAAGAATTACTATACCGATGTAAAAAAGCATCGTAAAACCAACTAGTTTTAAACTAGGTATAAATTCTGGCATAACTTTATTCCCATAATAACTATACCTAGTATAAATCTCTATTGTAAAACCGACCCTAAGACATATTTGTCCGCATTTAGTTCTATTTAAGCACTTTCTTTGATTGTTCGTCGTTTATTATTCGGCTTTCAATATTATGTGCGCCGAATTTTATTGAATATGATGCCTCTCTTACAAGCAAGTCTGCAAATACCTGGCTTGTAGAACTCCCTATATTTAATACAATTTTTGTGTTCCTTTATTCGGATTTTCAATGGTCTAGATGTTTTTTATGTTATGAAATCAAACAATTTTATTTTGTTAAATCTACATTGTATTTAAACATAAAGTGACGCGTTT
>CAJUYH010006816.1:0-19097 GCA_910591685.1 Galerucella tenella
GCTGTATGATAATTTAATTCAAATGAAAATGAAACATTTCAATTATGTCAAATAGCTGTTTTTCATAGTAACAGTTGTCCCTAAATTCAAGTATACATTAATTATCCTTTGTGGATAATTAATGTATACTTGGCTGTAATGTAAGTTAGACTATCAGTTATAATAACACAGATTTTTGTTAACTTCAATGGCCGAACACTCAAAATGAAGATCTAGTGAGCTAACTTATGTTAGCACATGATTCAAGAAGTTTATTTTACAAATATAGATGTGCCACCATGTAGTTAGATCTTCTCGTTTATATATATATTATAACACTTTAAAGACAAAGATCGAAGAAATCTTATTACTGGGATATATGAAATTATCTATAATGGAAATAATAATTTTTGTATTTTCCAGCTACAAGATATTGTTCAAAATATATATACAACTATACAACAAATATCTGTGCTATTCATGTAAAAACCACCTACTACGTTCTCAAATAATGTAACCAATCAATTTTCTCAATTAATTTCTTAATTTCAGAATGCATATATTGAATATAAAGAAATCAAAGCCGCCCAGGGAGTAAAAATCGCAGCTAAAGAGTTGGAAAAGGCAATTGCTGGATTAAATCTTTACGTTGCTCAAAAGTCGGATGAAACTGATATATTGAAAGAAGAAGTAGCTAGAGAATTGAAATCGGCTTTGTCAAATATTAAATTGGCCGATCGAGGTGTATACGTGCAAGCATCTACTTTAGGATCGTTGGAAGCTTTGTTGGAGTTTTTGAGAACCAGCAAAATTCCGGTAAGTATCATAAAAAAATGTTCTACGGTTCTGCGGAAAAGGTAGTGCGCTTTTTTATTTCATGTTTAGATAAACACTGTACCTATAGAATAATAGGGTGTTCAACAATAGATTCCTGTTAATGATTAGTAGATAATTAATTCCAAAGGAATAAATTACGTCGCATCGTACTTTATCGAATTTAATAGTATTTTCTAGTTTTTATACCCATTTAAAAATTTCTTAAAACTCGGCTGTTAGATTTGACGTCACTAGTATAAATTGAAGTTAGTCACATACACTCACCGGCACGAAAAATGGAGCAGTTGAATTTTTGTCAACAAACTTCAAATTTTAATGCTTTGTGATGTTTTATTATCATAATATCTTACACACAAATGAAATAACATGTTTAAAATATTGTTTAACAACAATTGAACCTTTATTTGAAGAAAAAAAGTGTTCCGAACAATTTAAAAAACGAGAACAAAAAATGTTTTGTAACAATTCAAAAAACCAGAACGAAAATAAATTTCTGATGTGTCATAACGACTTAAATTATTCAAAACTGAAACGACTTGCTATCCCAAACTTTGGAGCCGCATTATTAATAACGGGTGTTGCCCCCACGGGCTCGAATTAATGCCTGTATCCTTCTTTGCATGCCTAAAATCAAGTGCCGAATGCCCGCTTGTGGAATAAGTTCGCATTCCTCTAAAAGAGCTTGTCGCAGCTGATTTGAAGTTAAAGGAGCAGGAACACGACTTCGCATCATTCGCCCAAGCATGTCCCAAACATGTTCTATGGGGTTGGTATCTGGGCTTAACGCTGGCCAGTTCATAACAGGAATGTTTTCCTCGTTTAAATATTGTTGAGTGATTCTCGCAGTATGAGGTCTTGCGTTATCATGCATAAGAAGAAAGTCATTTCCAATAAAATCAACATAAGGGACAACAAAATCTTGGAGAACGTCCTCAATGTACCTGGCAGCAGTTGAGGAGCCTCTCGGAAGGATGTACAATTCTGTGTATGCCTCCAGAGAAACTCCGGCCCACACCATAACGGATCCCCCTTGATATCCTACCCTAGTGCTGAAGGTACATTCAGCAAAACGCTCCTGTGGCCTTCGCCATACTCTCTTACGGCCATCTGGAGACCGTAAGCTAAATCTGGACTCGTCAGTAAATAAAACGTGCCCCCATTCATTTTCACCCCAGTGCTCATGAATTTTGGCAAACTGAAGTCGTGCAACACGATGATGCCTAAGACGTTCTGGGCCTGTCGCAGGTCTACGACTGGTTAGGTTGGCTTCCCTGAGTCTTCGCCTAACTGTCCGCTCGTAGACTTTGTAAGGTGATAAAACGATCATCACGAGCGCTAGTTCTGCGTTGAGGACCAGTTCCAGGTCGTCTATTGTAAGCTCCAGTTTCCAAAAAACGTGTGAAAATACGGTGCACAGTGCTATTGGATACCTTATACCGTCGGGCAACATATCGTTCACTCCTCCTATCTTGAAGCAACGCAACAATAGCAGCCGCTGTTACGGGATTAACAGACATATTTTTTAGATTAAATAAATGTATCACTATAGATTAAATAAACGCAGCACAAATTTAACACGTATCTGTCACGTTGGATCTGTCACATTTCTCAAAATTCATGGCCAACTATGCACTTGTACTTTACGGCCAAGAAATAAGATCTATGGGGTTTATTATTTTAACTCAAATAAACTTTTTTACTTCAAATAAAGGTTCAATTGTTGTTAAAAAATATTTTAAACATGTTATTTTATTTGTGTGTAAGATATTATAATAATAAAACATCACTTAGCATTAAAATTTGAAGTTTGTTTAAAAAAAATCAACTGCTCCGTTTTTCGTGCCGGTGAGTGTATTTCGACATGGATCAATATAATCATAACAAAGTGAAGTAACCCAAATTAAAAAAAAAGATGCTTAGGTTAGAGTGTCAGTAAGTTGTTCGAATTCGCATGTGGTTTCATCTTGACTAAATTTTTGATTACTGCGAGATTAAGATTCATACCTTTTACTAATAAAATTCTCCAAACGCAATTGAACAGAGTGATGGATGTCAACATTTATCTCCTGAACAAGCTCAAACATCCTAAGAAAGGAAAAAAGAAAAAGAAGCTGAAACATGGAACAGCAAAGGAAAACTATCGACAACTTCACATTCAATCTAGTGACATATTCGCATTACAAGTTGCATAATTTCATTAAATTATTGTTCTAATTTTTTCCTGTTAATAGTAAGAACAAATTTAAAATAATCTTATTTTGGAATATCCCACTTGTCACAATTATCTAATAAAACATGGGGTCAAAATTTTAAGTTGAACACCCTATTTTCCCAAGCTATTACCTTATTGGGATTACAAATTAAGCTTGCAGCGCTACCGGCGGGGACAGATGAAGTACTTTCTACCACATTAATTCATAACCTTACTTTTTATTCCATATCGATTACATTATTTACTTTATTTATCTTGTGTCTAGCGTATTTGAAGCGTAGTTTAGGCCCTTTGAACGTTGTTTAAACTGTGATTCTGATGACTTTTACCTTTTCTCTTATTATTGTCCATGTAGACATAATAATTATTGCTGTAAGAATTAATGTTAAGGTGTTAGTTTGGTACAGAGTTAAAGCAAATCTAGTGATAACATACTTTAATCGTTTTCTCACAAACAAAGACAAATGGCCCAATCAAAATTTGGAATTTATGAGGCATTTTGAAGGGAACGAAAGTTCTCTGTGTGTAGTGGAAAATTAAGAGGTCCTCAATGCAGTCCATATAATATTATATAGAAAAACTGAATGAAAATGACAAAAGGGTGTGCTCTCTGTCTCCAGACAAGCGCATTGCAATTCGAGCCTCATTGAGTGAATGGAGAACTTAAAATTACAGACAGGCACATGGATATTATGCAAATTTTTGTTCTTGCAAAGCAGGAGGTGGTGGCCGATGTAAACACATTTAAGCTTTTTCCTCTAACCACGTAGGTTATTGAGAGTCTACTATCCAATTTTCATTTCCCTCGTGAAATCTATGAAAAGCAATTTTTTCTTTTCAGTATCTTTTTTGGTCACAGAAAAATCATTATCAGTTATTATACGAGCTGAGGGGTTGCTTTGGCTCTAAAAAGACAATTTCCTAACACTAGCAACTAGTAAAATATAACAATAACGAGAAAGCGTTTTCGGGTAGCTGCTCTAGTGCGCACTTTTTAATGAACTGAGTGCACTCTGTCAGTGTAGACGATTTCGGGTGGAGATCGGGGCAAGTCAATAGTGCGCCTTTTTCTGCACCGAGTTTACTGGTAAGTGCAAAGTTTTAACACCGGGATTTATTTTTCTACAGTGATATTCCTGAATTCTTGTTATGGTTTATGATTGAACTCAATATTTTTATATCTAGATATGACTAGAAATCCAGCGAAATATTTCCAGTCTTTGGAATTGGCTGGAACATTTTTGGATACTTCGTCGGAAGACTACTACTACTGAGTGTGCAGGCGAGCCTTGACCTAGACAAACTAAAGTCAAGGCTCCGGCACTGAGGCCACTGGCGGGCCCATTGTGCCATTCCTGCTACCTAGACATCCATGAAGCCGAGCCCTTCAATAAAGGCCACAACCTTTTTCAGTGGATGCCTGCTTGTGTCTCCAGGGGCCATGACAGGGCCTCCGAAGATACGCCTGCGTAATACAGCCCAGTGTGGACACTCTAAGAGAACATGGACTGACGTTTCGTCAGTCATGCCGCAACCCCTACATAGGGAACTTTCCTCTACTCCTAGGTTGTAGAGGTGCTTCCTCACACAGCAGTGCCCTTTTAGGAGTCCTGCTATCTTCCTCAACCTACTCCTTGGTAGTTTAATAGCTGCCCCACTCCATCAGTCCATTCCTTCAGTAGAAGTTTGGATTGTCTAGGACCCTGCAGAGCATTCCAATGAGCGAGGTGCTGGTTCCTCAGCCCTTTCCTCGTGTCCTTGCGTATTGTTTGTTTTGTTAGGCCGAGGGTCGGGACTGGGCCGCAGAAAGGAGCTGCCGCCCCTTCCGCAGCCAGTGCATCTGCCATTTCGTTGCCTTCAAAACCAGAGTGGGCCGGAATCCATTCTAGCCGCACCGCGTTCCGACTTGCAAGATCAGCAAGTCCTGAGTTGATGGTATATCCACTCAGGGCTTTAATTGCTGCCTGACTGTCGGTGTATATGGTTATGCGTCGATCCACATAACCTCTGTCTAGGTTTATCTGCGCACATTCCAAGATAGCGTATTACTCGGCCTGATATGCATATACACCATCACCCAATGGTACACAGATTTGTGTCCTTGGGTTCCTAGAGTAAATTCCAGCCCCTGCTCTGTCACCAGAGCATGAGCCATCTGTGAACCAGACGGTCCCATGAGGCTGTGTATTCGTCTCTTTTCCCCAGGATTGTAATGTATGTATCCTACTATGGATATTTGGTGCATTAGAAGTGTGGAAGGGCCTCTGACTAGGTGGTGTTGCTGGTCACTTGGTGTGTCATCTCACAGGAATAAAACAACTACTGGAATCACTGGGACATGTTCTCTTTATTACCTTACTTTATAATTATACATTAACTCACTTATTACTAGTACTAATTAGGATATTAATTAAAAGGATTACGATGAATAGAATACATTTAGAATGTCTTCGAATATGAATAGAATGAATGAATCAATATGAATCAATTAATCAATATGAATATTAAAACACTTTCGTTTAACATATTTATACGACGAGTCAAGTTCACCGTTTTGTAAACATAAACAATTCTGTTTACGTTTACTTCGCACTCTGAACTTGACATCCTACGTGAGACCTTTCTGTTTTCATATATGTAAACGATTCATGCTATATTGAAATTAGCTTCAAGGGAATTTATGTCTTTATTCATAATAATACCATGATGATAATTTAAATAATTAATAATAGTTATTTATGATATGAGTGTTAAAAGTGAGGTTTTATTTTGTGAGTGAAAACGTTTGTGAAATGAGCGGAGCGAATTGAACAATTTCACGAACAAAATAAAATCACTTTTAACACAAATACCATACAATGTTTTTTGTACAACTTCCCTATTTTGATAATGAAACGAGCGAATTTGCAATGACAATAAATTCAAAATGCATTTTAGTATTCAAATAATCAAAAGATTGTTGTGAATGGCAGACGTTGCCAACGTTATGATTACTAACAAATGAGAAAAGTCGCTGTCATTTGAATTTCAGTGTTAAAAATACTTTTAACACTAGTGTTAAAAGTATTTTTAACACGCTGCTATGTAAACAATCGTTTTTAACATTGTTTGCTATCATTAAAAGTGTCACTTTTAATGACAGTTGTACAAAAATAATATTTCGGCCAAAAGGCATCACAGGATTCTCTGTCCCGGATCATAGTCCTGTATGGGGTTGCGAATTAGTACTTGCGCAAGCATTCGTCAGCCGCTCGAGCCAGAACTGGAATATCTTCCAGGAGCCGGAGCTTCTTGACGTGTCTGCACTCTTCCCCTCTTCGCCCTCCCTTTTAAAGCGTGTCAGTTGCGATCTAGCCGTGACCAAGGTTACCCTCTGTCACCAGACCAGAGCCGCCTATGTGAGCCTAGGCAGCATGATCACTCTATAGAACCATATGATCGTTTTGGGTGTCAGTCTCCACCTCGGACCAATGGCTTTCCTACAGGCCCAATACGTGTTTGTCACCTTGCTTAGGCGACTATCAAGATGAGCCTTCCATGTCAGTGATATATCGAGGATCACTCCTAGATACTTCACCTGTTCAACCACCGGTATTGGTACTCCACCAAGATGTAGACCTTCAGGTCTTATACCTCTCTTCTTGGTGAAAGCAACTATCTCAGCCTTGGCAGGATTTACTGCAAGTCCGTGTTCGTTACACCACCAATGTACACTATTCAGAGCCCTTTGCATGAGGTCCCTGAAAACGGTAATGTGCCTTCCAACAACAAGGACAACGATATCATCGACATACCCAATCGTTAGAAGGCACTCATCGTTTAAAAGGGTTATTAGTTCGTCAATTACTAGGTTCCACAATGTGGGCGATAGAACACCCCCTTGCGGACAACCTCTAGCGACGATCACTTTCGCCACATGGTCTTTCCATGTGGCCCCTACTGTACGGTTGCACAACATGGCCCCAAGCCAGTGAGTGATCATTGGCTCTATTCCATGATTTGCCACAGCCCTGCACATATATCCTACAGGGGTGCTGTCAAACGCCCCTTGTATATCCAAGAATGCTCCCAGGGCGACCATGCCATTTTCCAGCGCCTTCTCCACCTGGGTTACCAGTTGGTGTAAGGCACTTTCGGTTGACTTGCCACACCTGAAAGCATGTTGGTTGTTGCACAAAGGACACCTAAGCCCAACATTTTCCTTCGTGTACCGATCAGCCACCCTCTCCAGTGTTTTTAGCACAAAGGATGTTAGGCTAATGGGTCTGAAGGATTTAGCCACTGAGTAGGTATTACGACCCGGCTTGGGTATGAAGACAACTCTCACCTGCCTCCACTGTTCGGGGACATACCTGCGTGCCAAACAGGCCCGAAAGATATGCACTAAAATTGCGCCTTCCAGCCTTGTTGAAGCAAGGCCGGGAAGATTTGGTCTTTCCCCGGAGACTTGTATGGTCTAAACGTCCGTATTGCCCAAGAACTCCGCTCGTATGTGACTATTTCTTTTGCTAGAAGATAGTCCTCTTTACACGGTCGTTGTATGCCAACATATCCCATGTCTGGACACTCCCGCTCGATTTCCTCACAACCGGGAAGTATCGGAAGATAGTGATGATGAAGAAGAAATGAGCATCAATTGCAGCAAAAAGAATAAAATTTCAAAAAGTTTATTATGAGGTTATGGCCGTAATGGGATGGGATGGGTAATAATTGCACAGAACCTTTTCATCAACCAAAACTGTTTTTTTTTTCTATGATTTTTCACTGCACCAAGAAATAATGTCGTGTTCGTTTACTTGTGCACCTTTTCAGCGCAACAGGCAGCACTGGTACGGTACGATATAACTGTGACTGGACATTAAATTTTTCAATCTTAAACTTAAAACTTGAAATATTATGGATTGTCTAGTTGTCGAATTTTTCGTAGCGTCAGATAGAGGCCGAAAATTTTAAAAACTTGATAATCACTGGTAACAGTAGCTGGAACGCTACAGAAACATTGGAATACAAATGCAAAAAACATTGTTTTTTAATTTCTCAATGAATTAACGAAAAAGAATAATAAATCCACCAAAAGGAACATATAGAAGATGGAAAAATTGCAGTAAATTTCCACACATACGACACAGCAAGCATTGACTACCTATATATAAAGAAATATCTCTTAGATATGTGGAAATAAAAAAGCTTCTGGGAATGCAAGTTGATTTTGTTACAGTAGCGTTTATTAGGGCCAAATATGCAGCAAAGTCATAAGTGAAACAGCATCTTGGCATCGACAGAGAGCTCATATAAAACATGAAAAAACTATTGATCCTTAGTTTTATTTTGAACCCGAGCTGAACTACTTTTGTAAAACCGAGCCACTTTGCATATTAACAATGAATGTTTGTATATTGGGGTAACATTCACTGAGACCTAATAGGTCTATTGTGCCCCTCACTTCTACTCAGTTCCTGAGGAAAGTTTCAGAGACTAGTAGCTCCATTAGATCTATTTCCAAGAAGAATTCTAGGATATCTGCAGACTTTAGTTTAGATGTTCCTCTTCTATCCAGTAATCTCCTAGGTATTGTGCACTAGGATTCTTAATTACTGTGCAATCGGTAAGTATGCAAATGAAAGTTTCTTTTTCCATATCACAGAATCTACATTCTTCTTCCTCCACTATTTTGAACTTTTTCAGTTGCCCATTCAGGCGAAAATGTCCGGTGAGGATCCCTGTTGAAACTATTGGGCATTAATTTGATCTCAACAGTATTTCTTCCAATATTACATTGGAGCTGATCCCCCACAGGCGTGTTTCAGTCCCATTCTTTGCTATTTCATTTCCTTCTATTCTATGTGTCCTGGAATCCACGTAAGGTGACTGAATTGTTTTTGCATTCATTGAGTTTGTCTAGGCATTTCCATACCATTTTGGAACTTATTACACAACAATTCATTTCCTTTTATATCCTTTATCAATATTGAACTGGGCATATTTTCCTTTTGTGTGAATTTCCACTTGAAAGATATACTTTGTTTATATGAAGCCGTGAAAGCCACGTTTAACTATGAAAAAGCTAAAGTGCTGAGTATGTAATGATAATAATTAGAAAAGGGACTTTTTATTATCAACAATATGATTAAACGTTGATTCTCTAATGTGCTTGTTTCCTTGGAATTAACATTAACATGATTTTTTCAATTTATGAATATTAAAAGATGAGAATTACATAATTGGTGATTTTTATCGAAATGCCTGACCAGCTGACTTCTTATTGGCAAACGCGTGCGTGTGTTCTTCCCTCTCACTTCCTCAATTGACTGATATTGATTTATCCAGTGGCATTGGTATTGTCAGTGACCTTTGTTTTCTCAGTTTTACTTGGTAAAATGGATACCGTACGCCATTTGTACGCTTATGACAGATACCGCCATGTTTCCTCGCATCTTACCGATGCCCCGTAGGTTCAGATAAACTTGCCAAACTATACTTAAGGTTTTTCCTAAGCTTTCAGACTGTTTGGTTCCTAGCCCATATACACTCCTATCCCAGTTCCTTTTATTGCTTTAGAGCTGTCTGTTAACAATCCAATGGCATTCTTTCAAGTCTGGTAGTGGTAGGTACTTGGATCCCATTCCTTCTTGTCGCTTAATTTCGTAATAAAAGTTATACTTCTTCATCATACCATCTTGTGGCATACCCCACGTCTTCTGGTTTCTAAGAAGCGAGGAGGTGGTTTTTTTAATGATTCCCTCTCTATGTATCAATGAATCCATAAGGCTTTTAATATTTGGCCTTTAGATTTGGTCTAGATATGTCATCTTCGAACGGATACACATAAATAAAACATCCAGAAGATCATTCATCCATTTTATGAATAGTGGAGGTTCCAAAACGGAACATTGAGGAACTCACATTTGAATACTTTTACATACATGTTTATATTTAAGTACCACTTGCTCCATTTTTCCAGTCAGATAAGATCGGAAAGTTGTATTGGAATTCCCTTAATCCTAATTTCAAGCTGTTACTCACTGTAGACCATTCTAGAAGACAATAAGGCCGTATTTTGCTGGAGGGTAGCCGAATCAATTAGTTGGAGTTGAACCTTGTCTCTTTCTGTTTGTTATAGTTGTAATGGGTACACTAAATAAGTTTCGATAAAATGTTGTTAACATATGCCACGCATTGCGGCGTTGAGATATAGTCACGCCAAGTACGAAGACTCGCGCACGAAGGGTTCTTCACCATTATGTATAATATAATTCACAGATACAAGTGAAGTTAAGATAATTTATTCAGCTGTTTGATTTTACATTTGATTCATTTACATAGCTTCGCTTATTATAAGGCAGCATGGCGATTCGAGCTCACGATCTACCGTTTACTAGAAAGGAGCTTTAACCAACTAGGCCACGGAGTCATCTACCCGTTCACGTATCAATATCGTTCAGAAAGGAGCAAATAAATTTATAAAATCGTGGTTTGTTGAAATTTATTTCATTTTGTTTTAAGTATTTGTTGTTATAGCGGCAACAGAAATACATCATCTGTGAACTGACGGGTGGACAGCGAAGTCTTAGTAATAAGGTTCGTTTTTTACCCTGTGGGTACGGAACCCTAAAAAGATACCTTATCTCTTTCTCCAAGCATTCCACACTTAACAACACTACAATTTATATACCTTCAAGAAATAATTGTTGATAAAAATCTAACCTTAGTACCTGTCAGTGACGTCATTCTGGGATGGTCTACAGTTATTATATGAAACATGTTTAAGAGAGAGGAATAACCAGTTTACCTCGGCACCAAATGATTTTGTAATGTTCACTGTAGATACTAAAATATATTTCATGGTTAGATGTCAAGATATAACCAAATATTCTGGTTTGTAATCAGAAGGGACAATATCACTTGTATACCGGTTTCGGCGTATTTGCTCCTCATCAGTACAAGGTAGATATCATCCGTCCAGAAGATCTAAAAGCCTAATTCAGGACTGGAGATAGATATTTAAGTAAAGCTTAAATTTGACAAGTGTTACAGGAAACTGTAATTAGGCAAATATTTTGTGGTGTTAAATTAACAATCGACTAGATTTTTTGCAGTCATCTCCCAATCTTTAAGATTCAGTCTTATACTAACGAGCCAGACAATTGATTATTGATTAATATGCAATTTAGGTAGGGTTTGCCTGAATTTATGTTTGCAGTTAAAGGAGATTGAAAAAATAGTTGAGATATTATAACTTACTTTGCTTTCTCTCGCACAAGCGCTAATCAGACTCAGAAACATACTTAACATATTTCAAGAAGTTTTTAATAGATACAATCATCATACACATGTGTAAAAACTTGATGCATGATTATTTAATAATGTGATTTCTATACAAGATGATATATAGTTAACTCCAAGAGTCCATCTATATCTTAACCCTTAACTACTAAACATACGTCTCAGAGACGGCACTACCTGATCCGATTCGTCGAATGACCCCACCCTTTCAATTCTCGATTTTGTTCTTCTACGTAATTTATCACCCTACTACACTCACTCAATAGCCTGAAGTTGATCGTGGTGCATCATCTGGTTTTTAAGAAATTTTTAGCGAAAGATAGATTGCCGTCTCGTAGACGTATACTTAGTGTTAACGTAACAATAAAAGAGTGAAAAAAGAGATGATAATATTCCTGAAACTAGAGTCGAAACATTGGAAAAAAGAAAAAATTGTTCCCTTTGCTCTTATCGAAAAAAAAAGAAGAACTGCATATGTTTGTTACGAATGCCAGAATCCATTTTGTCTAGAATGTGCGAAAAAAATGTGTCCGGATTGTGCATCAAATTCTTGATTTTCATGTTTTGTCAATTTTTTCAAAATAAATATTTTTGACTAAATGTTTGTGCTTGATTTTAGTTCGACTCTTTTTGTATCCAAATTAATAATAATTTCATAGATTGTCTAAGAATTTCAATTTGATTTCAGTACTTCAAAAGATCGATGTAAAAAATCAGAATTTTTCATTCTTCTTCGAGAAAATCTGATTTCCACTGAATATTGAGTTTTCATTCCATTTCTACGCATGATTTTCACTTCTGCAATGACACAGAGAATAAATAAATAGTTCATAAAGCAAAAATTATGGAAATTTAAAATTATGTGCCTTTTTGAATATAGCCGTCTGTGAGACGTATAGTTAGTAACAACGTTTCATATTTGATACGTTAGTAGTTAAGGGTTAAATGTGGTTAGAATCCAAATAAAAGGGTTCAATACAACTCAATCAAACCACAATATAATATATTTGTCCAAGTAGGAACAATCAACTTGCTACTAGTACTAGTATTAATCAAAGTCCTTTCCACTTCTTTCTAAGTTCTATACCACAATTAAATTTAAGCGTTTTCTTTTCACAAATGGTAGATACTTGTAGTTTACTTGTTAGGGATTATTGATTATGATATTGAAGCCCTTCCAGTTGAATGTGCTTGATATACGTAGGTAATCATTGTATTGTGTTTTATTGTTTGAAAAATTATTTTTTTTTTAAATTCATAAAAATAAAGATTCATACATTTGTTATTAATCTATAAAAGTCAAACATCATTTAAAATCAATATTGATCACATTACTTTGTAACATCATTATATTTCAACTTATTTTTTATTTTGACATGCTATAAAACCTTTAGATCTTTATATTAAGAGGAACATATAGTACCTTGGATGAAATTCAGTGTTGGAAAAACACGCAAAGTTCAGAAGAGGATAGAGAATACAAGTTACTGTACAGCCATTCGTCGTGTACAGTCAGTTTCAAAAAGCGTCGCAAAATCTCATTTCGGTTATAGATTTCGCAGAGTAAACATATATTAAACCAGCGCGGCGACCGGCAGCGGCAGCGTCAGTCCTAAATGCTGTACCACAGTATATGAACGAACCAGTATGTTATCTCGTGACGTCACACTGCCGAGCTCCCTGTGACCTACAACGTCGTTCGGATGACAATATCATCCGGCGGCCAGTGCTGTGCTGCGATCCAACCAAAGTGCAAGTGGTGAATTTGCGAATAAAATTATTAGTTACAGCTTATATTACGGCTTTTCGGTATTATTTTAATAGTTTATAAGCATTTTTTTGCAATGGATACCATTAAAAAGAAGAAATCGGGTAGTGTGTGTAGTTCGTGGATGTAACAATAAATTTTATAATTGTGATGAAAAATTTTACCGTTTTCCAAAGGATTCAGAAAGGTGAGAAACTGTTTGTATTTTCTTGATACCAAAAATAGAAACTCTATACAATAGTAGTCATCGTTTATGTGGTGCTCATTCTGAACCAGATATGATTATGCAACATCATCAGAGAAGACTTCTTTTAAATAAGGCTATTCCAATTCCATACATGCAGCGTATGTGAGACATATTCACAAGCGTATCAGAATTTAGACGATTCGTCTTTATACAGTTACTTTAGAGCTTATGAAAATACGAATAAGTATACTTTTGGAAACTTGAATATGCCGCATGAAAATTTTGTACAATACATCTCATTATTAGAAACATCATTCCAAATGAATTTTGAGAAAGTTGCTACGGAATATAATATTGTTGAATCACTTATAAATATTAGTCAAACAACAGAGTTTGTACATCCTTGTGTTGATTTTCCAATAAAATATTTAATAAAACTTTTCTTCACGGTACGACTATATTACACATTAAAATTTGTCAATAAAAATTTCAAAAATCATAATCAAATGAAAATTGTAATATGGAAAAACCAATAAATATTTTGTATAAGACCATTGTTTTATTAACTCATCAGTGTACTGTTCTACAATATTTAAGAAAAAACATTTAACACGTTCAAGTCATTTTAAAACTTATGCACCTACGACTATGGTAAAATGAATCGTAAAACGATCCGTTCAAAGTTATCAAAAGCTCTGGCAATTTATGAATGAAATTTATGGGAGATACACTACTGGTTGGTTTATATACTGTGTGCTGTACCACTAAATGAAAATTTTATGCTTTGGTATATCGCGTGCACAAAACTTTAATAAAAACTACAAATAAATAGAAAATACAATTTATCAAAGGTCAATAAAATAATGTTATATTTTTACAAATAAAAATACTCAGTTTTGAGAACTTCAATCACTCTTTTTATTTTACGTGTCATTAACTAACTACACAATGTACATCCAAGTGGTCTATTTATAGGCCAATAACTATAACGGAAACATAGGCCAGTCCAATATTATAACAAATATTATTATTGATAAGATTTTAATAAAAAGGATAAAAATCAAAATAATAGGTAATTATATAGTATAATTTGTAAAATATATTTTTTTGGCACGAAGCACTGTAATTTAGATCCACAATAAGATGTATAAGTAGATATGGCGTGCCGTTTTGGTATTTAATAAAATCGTTTTAAAAGAGGAAAAAAATATATATCTCTTATTCAAACATTTTTATTCCGTAATTATTCTGTTGAAGAATTGAAATTATGTTTTTCATAATAATAATACAGGAATTTCTATTATGAAAAATATAATAGAAATTGCCGATTTAAAATTATGAAAAACATAATGGGAATTCAATTTCCATTATGTATTGAGGTTGCCTATACTACTCTAATGAAAGTACCCGAAATCGGATGGTAAACGCATTACTGCAGGATAGGCAACCTCAATAGATAATGGAAATAGAATTTCTATTGTTTTTCATAATTTTAATTCTTGAATTTCTATTATGTTTTTCATAAATTTAAATCGGTAATTTTTATTATTTCGTGTATTATTATTATGAAAAACATAATGGAAATTCAACAATTAAAATTATTGAAAATATAATAGAAATTAAAGAAAAAAAATTATGAAAAACATAATACAAATCCGTTTTTTATTATTTATTCAATAATTTTTATTCTTGAATTTGTATAATGTTTTTCATAATTTTAATTCTTGAATTTCCATTATGCTTTTCATGATTTTAATACTTGAATTTCAATTATGATTCTAATAATAATAATACACGTATTTCCATTATGAAAAACATAATAGAAATAGCCGATTTAAAACTATGAAAAACATAAAAATTCAGGAATTAAAATTATTGAAAACATAATAGAATTTCAATTTACATTATGTATTGAGGTTGCCTATTCTGCAGTAATGCATTTACTATCCGATTTCAGGTACTTGCATTAGATTAGTATAGGAAACCTCAATACATAATGGAAATTGAATTTCTATTATGTTTTTCATAATTTTAATTCATGAATGTATTTCATAATCTTAAATCGGCAATTTATATTATGTTTTTCATAATGGAAATTCCTGTATTATAATTATGAAAAACATAATTTTAATTCATTAACAGAATAATTAGGGAATAAACATTTTTGAAAGAGGAGATATTTTTGTTTTTAAAACGATGTTATTAAATACCAAAACGGCACGCCATAAGTAGACGTATCTTTTCAATATTACCGAAGAGATGCGAGAAACATTTTTTATTGTTACGAACTCACTAGTTCCGAAGCCGGTCCTGTCGCAAACGATGAATGCGATCGTTCTTTCGCAGGTAATATCCAGACTTTTCTAGAAAGGTACCAGGCCATACAATGATTTATCGCGAAGGTTCTAGAGATTCGAAAAGAAGTATATATAGCGGGTTTTCGAGTGAATCGGAGTTGTTCAGTATACAGTGAATCGGTAAACAGTTTCAGTATACAGTGAGTGAACAGAAGTGAATATAAATAGTGTAGAAGATAAATTACTATCGAAGGTTCATAAAGAACTTTGGAGATATTGCCAAGCCACTAACTCGACTCACAGAAGAAACAAGAACTTTTCATTGGGATAAAGACTGTCAAATTGCTTTTGAAACCCTCAAGAGACATTTAACCACGGCACCGATACTAGGATATCCGTTACCAGAAGGAGACTTCATTCTTGACACTGATGCAAGCAACGTAGGAATTGGAGGAGTACTCTCACAGATCCAAGGAGGCCAAGAAAGAGTGCTGGGATATTTCAGTAAAACTCTCTCCAAACCAGAACGGAACTACTGCGTCACGAGAAGAGAACTTTTGGCGGTAGTGAAGTCTGTGGAACACTTCTATCAGTATCTCTATGGAAAGAAATTTTTAATTCGGACTGATCATGCAGCACTCAAGTGGTTGATGCAGTTCAAGAACCCCGAGGGCCAGATCGCTAGATGGATTGAACGACTACAAGAATACGATTTCAACATCGAGCATCGGGCTGGTGTGAGTCACCGAAATGCCGACTCCCTATCTAGACGACCGTGCCAACCAGACTGTTCCCACTGCAACAAGGTGGAATCTAAGGAAGCTGCAGTTTTAAGAACTACAGTCAGCAATGAAGAATGGTCACCCACCAGGATTAGAGAAGATCAAGATAATGATCCACACCTAAAGATGATCCGGCAATGGAAGCAAGAAAATCGGCGACCTACCTGGCAAGAAGTGTCAAGATTTTCACCAACACTGAAGGCATATTGGGCTCAGTGGGACTCCCTTGTCCTGGAAGAAGGCCTGTTAAAACGAATCTTAGAAAACGATGATGGTTCCGAAAATAGACGACAAATAGTTATCCCGAGATCGAGAGTAGCTGAGGTACTGAGGAAGTTACACGACAGACCATCAGGAGGTCATCTGGGAGTGAAGAAAACCCTTCAGCGAGTCCGTGAAAGGTTTTATTGGATGAACAGCTTCGACGATGTGAAGGACTGGTGTAAGAAGTGTACGAATTGTGCTACGAGTAATGGACCACATCGCAAGAAAAAGGCTCCCATGAAACAATACAATGTTGGAAGCCCATTCGAAAGTATTGCATTAGATATCGCAGGACCAATTCCGACGACAGAAAATGGTGGTAAATACATTCTGGTCGTGATGGATTATTTTACCAAATGGGTAGAAGTTTACGCGATTCCGAACCAAGAGGCCACAACGGTCGCGGATGTATTGGTAAAAGAATTCATTAGCCGATATGGAGTGCCCTTGGAAGTTCACAGCGATCAGGGAAGGAATTTCGAGAGCCATGTATTCCAGGAAATTTGTGAGAAGCTGGGAATGAAAAAGACCAGGACAACGGCGTTGCATCCACAGTCAGACGGAATGGTCGAAAGAATGAACAGGACCATAGGAAAATACCTGTCCAAAGTAGTTTCCAGCCACCAAAAAGATTGGGACCAGGGGACCTATTCTCAGCATATGCAAATTTGTATTCGCATATAACAATTTACGAATGGCTACATGCGCATTCGTAATGAATATTGTATTCTTTCCTATTCGCATACGTGGTTCGCAAGTGTTTACGAACGGTTAGCTAAACACACTCGCGTAAACATGGCAATACAGCATTAGCACATGCTGTGGCTCAGCTGATGTTTATCAAATCCCCTGACGTACAATATTGGGCTTGTTCTCATAAGCATCACAGACAGTCTTTGACAATCCGGATTCGGCGCAAAGACCCAAAAGCGTTCTCGTTAGAACGATTTAGGGTCTTTCCGCCGAATCCGGATTGTCAAAGACTGTCTGTGATGCTTGTGAGAGCAAGCCTATTTAAAATTTTCGGATTCTACCGAATTCTACGCTCGTTTTATGTTTACTGCTAGAAGTGTTTTGGGGTTCCAAGGGAAATTATTTGAACTCAGATCTGATTTTTGTTAATTCTAGCATACAAGGATAATGGATATTAATAAAGGTAAATATAAAGGCATCTTGCAAACTGCTATAGGTATTTTGAGATTTCGCCGTCTTTCATAAATTCGGGGTGCTCTCTCTTCAGCATTTTCTGATGCTTGGATTAAAAGCAAGTGAACAAACTGTGCAGCCATTTATTTAATGACGTCTTACAAAACGTCTTACAAAACTAATTCGAACTCATAATCACGAATGAATTGTAATACACCCATTGACATGTATGTCAATGAATACACCATACACTTTAAAACATATACAAAAGCGAGGTTATGTATTGCAAATACGCATTCGTATAATGGATTCACTTAAAATATCCCGCTCGCTGCAATTTCGAATGATACATACGAACCAATTGCGAATGTTCAAAAATAGAAGCCTTCGCATTTATGAACATTACGTATGCGTATCTCAACATTCAGCAGCTGAGAATAGGTCCCCAGTACCTTTCCCTATTTGCATTGGCGTATCGATCTGCCATCAATGAGTCCACAGGTGAAACACCTGCGAAAATCCTATTTGGACGCGAAATGAGACTTCCTTGTGACCTGGAATTTGGTTGTCGTCCTGGAGAAGATCTAGCGGAAGAAGACTACGTGATCCAGTTGAGAAAAAGGATGGACGATGTACACGAATTGGTTCGAACGAATCTCCAAGTTGCCAGCGACAGAATGAAAAAACGATACGACACGCAGGCTACTGAAGGCAGTTTTAAAGAAGAGGACAGAGTATGGTTACACAACCCAACGAGGAAAAAAGGCTTTTCTCCAAAACTACAAAAATCTTGGAAGGGTCCATACTTAATCAAGAAGAAGATCAACGACGTCATTTATCGCATAAGTAAGATCCCCAATGGAAAACCGAAAGTAGTCCACCAAAATCGACTAGCGCCATTCGAAGGAGATCATGACAAAGAAGAAGGAGTGAACCATATCCGGGAAGATCCTGACTCTGCCTTCGAAGAATTTATGGGCGCATATGGAGGTACCGGTAAAGCGAGATTTGGAGTTACTACAGAGCAACGACAAGATTTGTTCACGCTACCGGAAGACTATTCACTGGCACACAACATCCCAGCCAATACCAAAAATGCACGAGGTTTAGCATTCGTCTTTCGAAAGAAGTTTGGACAATCAGAAAAACTTTCAGAACAGAACAACCCCTGGCAAGACACTGAAACTCAAACACAACACACGACAGATCTTCTATCTCGTAACAAAGGACGAATTTGAGGATCGATCCACCTACCGGAATGTGTGGGAAGCGCTACGAAGTCTTCGAGACCACGTGCTGGAATCCAACGTGAAGAAACTAGCGATGCCTAAGATAGAGAGCA
>CAJUYH010006817.1:0-19097 GCA_910591685.1 Galerucella tenella
AAAAAAAATGCCGAGACACGTCAACTTTTGAATTGAGTTGTGCGTTATGTGAACATAAATGTAGATGTAGTACAGGGTGATTCACTCAAGTATGCCATAGTCGGTGTTGTTTTTTTTTAGTGAAACACTTTGTATATTTGCATATTTTTGAAATTTTCTTTATGAACCGATTCCAACAAACTGAATAATGTATGGTCAATTATGAATTATACAGGGTGAAATCTTTATTTTTACAGTTATTAAACACATACATAAAATGCCTGATGTATTTGATTTTAATACATCAAAATAAATGCTCAAAATGTTCTCCACCTAGTTGTTGGCAATAGCACAGTCTCCTATAAAACTCCTCCATAACTTTGTTTAAAGTTTGAGGTGAAATATTCGGTATTTCTGTAGTTACCTGTCTTTGAGGTCTACAATGCTAGTTGGTTGTGGTGCATATACTTTGTTCTTGAGATAACCCCACAGAAAAAAATATAACGGCGTAAGGTCTGGCGATCTAGCTGGCCACTCAATAGTACCTCTTCGTCCAATCCATTTATTGGGAAAGATTTCATCTAAATAAGTTCTTACTATTAAAGCATAATAGGGTGTTGCCTCGTCTTGCTGGAACCAAACATTTTCATTCGGTAAGCTAGGATCTATTGCGTTGGGTTATAAGTTTGCCAACGCAGGAATAACTTTATTTATAAGTATATTTGAATATTCTCCAGCAGTCAAATTTCGATCTATAAATATAGGACCAATAATATGGTCGCCTATGATACCGGCCCAAACGTTCACCTTTTGGGGGTACTGAGTATGTTTCTCACGCATCCAATTGTAATGCCCCTCGTATAATGTATTAGGTCATTGACGAAATAGCTTAATTAATACTTTTATAAATATGTCTAACAGCAATGATATAAAAGTATTAGTAAGCTTAAATAAAAATATAAACATAGTTTTGGACATTTTGATGAGACGGGTACAAATATATTTATAATAAGATGAATACAATAAACTTCAACGAGGTCGGTTCTATACCGATAGATCAACGTAATTTGTACTTGGAATTATTTAGTTGTTTGATAAAGATATAAGTGACTTTTACTAAGTGTTTAATAACAACGACCCGTCAACCTTTACATGGCGATCCTGCCATCAGAAGATACCAGGATTTTGAGCTAGACTAGTGTATGGTGAGCAATTATCATGGGGAAATCCTATTCCACGCATGAAGAGGTACAGGAGAATGGCGTAGTGAATTCCAACTTCATAGTACAAGAAAGCCAAATCCAAGTATCTGGAGAAGCTCGTGTTTTGATGTATGTACTAACAGCAGCAGTAGTGGTGAAATTGATGATTTCCATCTGGGCGATGTACAGGCGCAACATGAAGAGGACCATCAGAAGGAACTTGACGCAGTCCAGAACCAGTGTAGTGTAACAAGTGGTAAGATTATATATAATTCCTACCGATTCTTATGATTACTTATTTGCTGTGTCTATATCTTATATTATTCTTATTATTATTTTTCTTATTATTATTAATTGCGAATGTATCACGAGAGTTTAAATGTGATATTATACTCGAAAATTGCTGCTCATTTTACACTGACAAGACTAGATGTCTGTTGCTCCAGGAAAATTAGATGCAGTGTTAGATAAATTAACAGAGGAAATAAAGAATCAATCCAAACGGGTTTTGAAAACAATAGTACCAAAAAGCGAGTCAGTCAGGGAAGAAATTAAAAATAATTTGATTTCGTTATTTAATGAATTTACTCGTAACATAGCTCTTTCATGGGATGAACTTGATAATAATTACAAAGCAAAGTGCAATTCGAAATTTTTATTAGTCAGGGACAGGGTAGTTAGGTCCTTCCAGGTGCTAAAGTTGAAGTATAAAATACCTATTTCATGTGTTCAATTAATTGACACAAATAAATTTGAGGAGGATATAGAGAGCGAAGAGAGCGAACCCTTAGACATAATGCCTTTGTCACAAGTAGATTTTATTAATTTAGCATGTAAACTCATACCCCATCAATTCGATGGTTCCTTCGAAAATTTATTTGGGTTTCTGGATGCATTGGAATTGTTAAAGACTAATGTTACTGAAGAGTTATCAGTCACAGCAGTAGCTTTTGTAAAGACTAGGTTGGCAGGCAAGGCCAGAGCAGTGATAGCTGATGAAAGTACTTTAGAGGGAATAATAACCGCTCTTAAGAGTAGGGTGAAAGGTGAAAATTCAGGATTGTTGGCAGCAAAATTAAATAATCTGAGGCAATACAACAAAGACGCTGTGAAGTACACAACAGAGGTGGAGAAGCTGGTCGAATCTCTTAGGAACTCGTACATCTCGGAAGGAATGCCGAGATTGCTGGCAGAAAAGTACACCAAGGAAGCGGCAGTCACGGCGTTAAGCAAAAATGCCAATCAGGAGAAAACTAGGTGGATTTTAGAGGCAGGTAACTTTTCCACGGCAGAAGAGGCCCTTAAAAAATTCGTAGAGGTGGATACACGTTCTGATCAGCTAACTACAGTCCTTAGTTATGAGAGCAATAGGGTAAATGGGCGCAGAATTAGTAGCAATGTCGGGTCAAGGTACAATCAGGCCAGGAATAATAATGGAAGATTTAATGTAGACAGCCGGTCAAATAATTACATTAGGAGGAATAATAACTTTAGAGGTAATCAATACAGGGGTTCCAATGCAAGGGGTAGCAGCTGGAGAACCAACCATAGGAACAACAACTATGCTCAGAATGTTAGATGCATTGAGGCAGCTGAGGAGTCGGGAAACTTTCCGGACCCCCAGTTACAACAGGGGGACCATTAAACGTAACGAAAAATATATTCCACATTGACTTGACGCTTTCCAACTTTGTAAAATTATATACTAACATATCGGACAAACTGTGCACATTCATAGTGGATACTGGCGCAGATATTTCAATTTTCGAAGAAACTAGTGTCAATAACCCTCAGTTAATTAACAATAATCTCACTATTAATATAAAAGGTGTAACAGCTTGGAATTACAAAGTCCATGGGTACAATCAATGCCACATTATTTCAAAAAAATAATGAAGTGTCGCATAGATTTCATGTAGTGTCAAAAACCTTTTCTATCCCGGCTGATGCAATTTTAGGCAGAGATTTTATTTCAAAATTTAAATGCAATCTAGATTACTCACGTTGGTTAATGACAATAAATAATTTCAATAACTATTTTTCGGTACCAATTTTTAACAGCCCCATAGACAATACTCTCTCAATACCTCCCAGATGTGAGGTAATGAGAGTTGTAGACCACTTCAAAGATTAGAAAGAGGATGCTGTGGTAGAACAGCAAGAATTACAAGAGGGCATATTCATAGCCAGAGGAATAGTTTCTAGAAATAGTCCATATGTTAGGATATTGAATACAACAGAGGAAAGCGTAAATGTATCTACTAATAATATATTCAGTATCAGTATTAGCAATTTCAATATATACACGATGACCGGGAAGTCGGAAGTAAGAAAAAAATAATTATTAGAGGCAATAGATCAAGATATGCCACATTATATTAAAGATGAGTTAAACAAATTATGTAGTGAATTTTCTGATGTATTTGCTTCAAAAAACGATCAAATAACGTCAAATAATTTTTATTCACAAAAATTGAAAGTCAACGACCACACTCCGGTATATAAAAAAAACTATCGCACACCTCACGCACATGTGTCAGAAATCAATAGTCAGGTTGACAAACTATTAGAGCACGGCATAGTCGAGCCGTCACGATCTGTGTACAATAGTCCTGTACTATTAGTACCTAAAAAATCTCAAAATGGGAGCAAAGCATGGCGTATGTGCATAGATTTCAGACAATTGAATAAGAAGTTGATACCTGATAAATTTCCTCTACCTAGAATCGATAACATTTTGGATCAATTAGGTAGAGCAAAGTGGTTTTCGGTTGTTGATTTAATATCGGGATTTCATCAAATCCCTCTGGATAAAACATCCAGAGATTACACATCATTCAGTACAGACAAGGGAGCATTTAGGTTTACAAGGCTACCCTTCGGGCTAAATGTAAGTCCCAACAGTTTTCAAAGAATGATGACAATTGCGTTTGCTGGACTAACTCCAGAAAAGGCGTTTTTATATATGGACGACCTAATAGTAATAGGTTGCTCTGAAAAACACCATTTTGAAAATTTGAGAAAAGTGTTTGAAACATGTAAAAGTCATAATTTAAAATTAAATCCACAAAAATGTAAATTTTTCCGTAAGGAAGTTACTTACTTGGGTCATAAAATCTCGGACAAAGGAGTTGAGCCTGATGAATCAAAATTCGTAGTAGTAGAAAAATACCCTACACCAGTTAGTGCGGAAGAAGTGAAAAGATTTGTAGCATTTTGCAACTACTATAGAAGGTTTGTCCCGAAATTCGCGGAGATTTGTTTACCATTAAATAAACTAACACGTAAAAACGTAAAATTTCAATGGACAGAAGATTGCGGGATTGCTTTTAATAAGTTGAAACAGTCACTCATTAAACCGCCAATCCTGCAATATCCTGATTTTGCCAAACAATTTGTTTTAATAACGGATGCATCCAATTTTGCAGCCTCCGCAATATTATGTCAAAATCACAACGGGACAGATTTACCTATAGCATTTGCGTCAAAAAGTTTCAATAAAAGTGAGCTTAATAAACCAATCATATTAAAAGAGTTAACCGCCATTCATTGGGGAATAAATTATTTTAAGTGCTACTTATACGGAGCACCTAAATTCTTAGTGAAAACTGATCACAAACCATTACAACATTTATTCGCAATGAAAGATCCTTCTTCTAAACTAACACGAATTAGATTAGACCTGGAAGAGTATGATTTTTAAATAGAATACATTAAGGGTACGTGTAATGTATATGATGCTCTTTCCAGAATAACTATGTCAGACTTAAAACAAATGCAAGTAGAAAATTCACAAATACTAGCATTAACAAGGTCAATGGTCAAAAATAACCTAGTAACTGACAAAGAAAGTATAAAAACGCAAAAAGCAGAGTCAACTAATTTAAAAGTTATTAAAATAAATAATAATGTCGATGTGATAAAATTGCCTAATCTACAATTTACACAATGGAATTCCACATCATTACAAATGACTGTGAAACATAAGGGTAAATTGCTGATGAAGGAACAAATATTGCAAACTGTAGGAAACAACCTTGACCTAGGCCAAGCGTTGTACCGACTAGATAGGTCGGCAGTTGTAAATAATGTTAGGAAAGTTAAACTATTTACAAATGATTTTATATTCAAAAAATGCACTGAACAAGAATTCAAAAGTACAGGTAATGAAGTTTTGAAACACCTGTCAATTGCGTTATGTGACGCACCAATACGAATTACAAACACAGATGAAAAACTTGATTTAATCAAGAGATACCACAATGATGCACTCTTAGGAGGGCACTGTGGACAAAAAAGGTTAATGAAAAAATTAAAATCTGGTTATACATGGGCAAACATGTCAAAGGAAGTAGCCGAATTCATAAAAACTTGTCATAAATGTCAAATAAATAAGGCAAAGATAAAGCATGTGGAACCGCTAGTAATAACTCCTACTCCTCAACAAGCATTTGATATTGTATGTATCGATACTATTGGTCCATTCACTAAATCAAATTCGGGAAACTTATACGCGGTAACTATTCAATGTGAACTCTCAAAATACGTAGTAATGATTCCTATACCAAATAAAGAGACGTAACAGTTGCCAGAGCCATTTTTGAAAAATTCATTTTGATATATGGACTCATGAAAGAAATAAGAACAGACATGGGACTAGAATATAAAAATGAAGTCTTAAATAATATTTCAAAATTACTATCAATTAAACGCAGTATTTCTACGGCTTATCACAGTCAAACTATAGATGGCTGTGAAAGAAATCATAGAGTGTACAATGAATATGTTCGGAGCTATATAAATGAAACTCATACAGACTGGGATACGTGGTGTCAATATTACGCCTTTCGCTACAACACCACTCCCAGCACTTATCATAACTATACTCCCTTTGAGTTAGTATACGGTAGAATTGCAACACTACCAAATGAACTACAAGGGAATACAATAGAACCGATATACAACATTGATGCTTATGAGCAGGAAATTCGATATAGATTACAAGTAACTCATAAGAGAGCTAGAGAAATCTTAGGTGAAATTAAAGTAGACCGAAAAAAAACGTGGGATAAAACAGCCAAGTATTTAACATTAGATAAAGGAGATCTTATTCTTCTGAAAAAAGAGAACGGAACTAAATTTAGTGAGAAATACAGTGGCCCGCATGTAGTGGTAGAATTCGCAGACCCAAACTGCACAGTAGCGTTAGGAAATGGAAAACATACCACAGTACATAAGAATCGGCTGGATATATATAATCCAGAACAGTGACTTTGACAATAAACCAGGAACATTTTTCCTATATGTGTATATTTATATTTTTTCTTCCTTTCAGCTCCAATGTATGTTATTTTGTATTTTTTTCTCTGTATATATGGTTTTGCTTCAAAGGGGGGGGTGCTAATGGCTAACCCTCACTATTAAAATAAGTACCTAGTGGAGGCTCCCCACAGGTACAATTCATATTATTATTATTATTATTATTATTATTATTTTTCTTATTATCATTATTTTATTATTACTATTGTGGTAACAGGAAGTAACCATCCATCAAAGCCAAACTATTACGCGTTTGAAAATTCCCTTAGATAAATGGTTCAAGGGCTGGCCAACCCTGAAACCATTCTCCCTAGGGGGAGGGATGTAATGCCCCTCGTATAATGTATTAGGTCATTGACGAAATAGCTTAATTAATACTTTTATAAATATGTCTATCAGCAATGATATAAAAGTATTAGTAAACTCTGTCGGTTTACCTCTCCATTCAATGTGAATATTGATTTGTCAGGAAAAAGAATGGTACCAAGAGCTATCTCATTTCTGTTCAGCTTATTCATCAATCTTTCGCAGAAATCCATTCTACGATCAGGATCGTCTTCTGTTGGATTCTCTTCGACACTTAACAAAATATCCACTTTCACATCATCCTCAGCGGAGTGTGGTTTTCTTTTCAATTGTTTGACATGTCCAAGTTCTCTGAATTGTGCATGAATTTTAGACACAGTACTTTGTAAAATATTAGGCAATTCGGGATACCTGTAACTAAATAAGCTTGCCACTTCAACTTGACTTCTGCGGTTATCCCCGTACCCGATCATCATTAAAATCTCAATTCGGTAAGTCTCAGTTAAATATTTTATTGTTATGTCGACAAAGAAAGAGTGTTTGACAAAGATTCCACTTTATAAGTTTAAACTGTCAATACATTAACAACAGAATAGGAAACAATCTACATTACTTACCCATTTAAAACGATCCACATTATTTACTGATTTTGTCTAATTATTGGCGTTTTTAGGCAATTTTTAGGTATTTATGATAAAATTCAGGGGCGTAGAGGGTTTTGTTTAATATACAAACACGTCTAATAATTAGTTAGCTTAGATTTTTGATAAATCCATATTTAGCTAATTTAAAAAAGTACCAATATTTCAAGTGTAATAAATTATTAATTTTAAAATTTCACCATGTATTATTCATAATTGACGATACATTATTTAGTTTGTTGGAATCGGTTCATTAAGAGGATATCAAAATATGCAAATAAACAGGGTGTTCCATTAAAAAAAAACAACACCGACTATGACATACTTGCGTGAATCACCCTGTACATTTAAATTTATGTTTACATAACGTACAACTCAATTTAAAAGTGCCTCGACATTTTTCATAATTTTCCAAGATAATTAATTTTATTCCATAAGTGGTTTCCACACTGTATATTTATTGTCTAAATTATATAATTTTTTTGTGAATTTCCGATAGTAATTCTCAAAATTATTATTATCATATTGTATGAGCTCACTTTGAAAATTCAGCTGTTTCGAAGGGATGTTGAATTAAATGTGTTCCACATACTATGGCACCGTCAGTTTCTCCTAACATCATATCTTTAACGGCGCAAACTAGACCAGTTGTACTACTTGAACATGCAGTATCTACTATAAAACTTGGACCTTTAAAATCAAAACAATACGAAATTCTGTTAGAGGCCAAGGCCAAATTTAAGCCGATGTTGGTGTATCCACTAGTGTCAGGCAATTGGTTGTATTCGTCTGCTTTAGAGAAATTGCATATTCCAACGTAAACTCCTGAAAAACAAATCATTCATAAAAAAATTTGAAGCTACTACAAAAAATTGAAGGAATAGCAATAGTGATTTGTGTGCTTAGAGCGTAAAATAACATATTGCCGCTTGAAAAAGATTTTTTCTTCACACTCGAAAAACACACATGATTTTTCCTACAATCGTGCGTAGAATAAGTGGTTACTATACTACTGGATTGTTATTTTACGCTCTAGTGCAAAAAACAAAATATTTTTGCACACTTAGTTTATCGATGATGAAATAAGCGAGCGAAAAAGATTGCTTTTTTCGCTCTAAGGCGTGAAGTGACAATCATCGACATTTGTCGAGTTCATTTGAATATAGTGATTTGTCATTTCACGCGCCACTACAGGTAAAATTGTTTTTGCAATATCAAAATCCGCACATGAGAAAATGGTTTCATTATCATTCGAAATGTAGATTGTACCAGACATAAATTAAATTCGCAGCTAAGCAAACATTTCTCAAAATTGATTGTGGAATATAATGATGATAATACTCGTTATACAGCAGAAAATTTAGTTGAAATACGTATTTTTTCAACTACCAGCTGTGAAGTTGACAATTATTGCACATTCTAACCAACTGGGAAGTTAAATTTCTCTATTAGTAGTTAATTATTTTCAATAGTAATAATAATAATAATAATAATAATAATTTATTGTCCAACAGAAAATCCATTTACAGAACAATATTATTAGAAAGTAGCAACATAAGTAATATAAGATTAGCAATCATTTATAGTATATAATATACAAATTATTGAAAGTAATACAAAATAGAGAAAACTAATAATGTAATTATTCTATACAACCATTAATTTAAAAAAAAAACCTACCCTAACTGTAAATTAAAATAAAAATTCTGATTAGATTTATCAATAATGTGCATAAGTGAATTGAAGTGAAGGTCACAGTCATTTGCAATTTGATTAAAACTTGAACATATCATGTGTAATGGAGAATGAGAAAGAATGTTAGTTCTTGCATTGCCACAGTAAAAAGTGAGATTACGACGTGAGTGCAATCTTGGAATGAGAAAATTCAGCTGACTTAATAAATTTGGAGAGTCAATACTATTATGAATCAACTTAAACAGAAAAGCGATACCATTATTTATTCTTCTGAGTTGCAAGTAGTCAATTCCAAAACGATCTAGCAGAACCGATTGTTCAATCCCCCTTTCGGGGTAAGTACCATCAATCCTACTAGCTAAAAATTTCAGAAATCTCCTCTGAACGGTCTCTATCAAATTAATGTGATTTAGGTAATACGATCTCCACACAAGAGAAGCGTATTCAAGTATTGATCGTACTAGAGCGAAAAATAGTGTTTTCAATGCATCTTCATTAGAGAACAATTTGCAGTTCCTGATTATGAATCCAAGGGATTTAGTGGCTTGGGAGCAGATATTACTAGTATGTTTTATAAAATCCAATTTATTATCAAAAGTTATCCCCAGATCTCTAACCTCAGTACATCTAGTTAAGTCCACATTATCGATTTGGTAATTGTAAAAGACAGGATTAGATTTACGGCTGAAGGAACATACTTTACATTTACTTAAATTTAGAAACAGGCAATTTCTTGTACACCATTCATTAACTTTCTCTAATTCCAATTGGAGCAAGTGGCTATCAGACTGAGATTTTATTTCTAGAAATATTTTTAAATCATCAGCAAATAATAAATTTTTAGATTGTAACGTAATAGAAAGGTCATTTATAAATAGCAAAAACAATAAGGGACCTAGGTTGGACCCTTGTGGAACACCTGACGTTGGGGAGTAGGTTGTAGAGGAAAACCCATTATAAGATACAAACTGGACTTTATTAAAAAGATAAGACTTTAGTAAACTTATAAGAGAATTGCTAAAGCCAAAAAGTTGCAACTTGTTTATAAGTAGTGAGTGATCTATTTTATCAAAAGCCTTAGAGAAATCAGTGTATATGACATCTACTTGGCTTCTGTTATCCATTGCTTCAGCTATATATTGAGTTATCTCGACTAAATTGGAAGTAGTAGATCTTTGTCTCATAAAACCGTGTTGACTTGGTGATATCAAGCATTTTATTTGATCATAAATTTGATTATACACTGACATCTCCAATACCTTCGCAAAATTGTTCAATATTGAAATTGGCCGATAATTAGAAATATTGGCATTATCTCCACTTTTAAGCACAGGGCACACTCTAGCAATTTTCCACGTATCAGGAAATACAGACTTTTTAAGAATAATATTGTATATCTTAAGTAGTGGCTGAACGAAGGCATGGCTACAATCCTTCAGGATGAAACTAGGGAACATGTCCTTTCCGGAAGTGAGTTTATTTGGAAGTTTGGCTATAGAATTTAGAATATATTTTTCAGAGAATTGAGAAATATGGCAAGTAGGAACATTATTTATTTCTGTATTCATAATATCACCTTGGCTTTGAACATAAACACTCTGAAAATAATTGGCGAAGCCTGCAACAATAGAGTTGGGCGTATCGAAAACATTCTCACTATAAAATACCTGACCGGGAATTCTAGAAGTGCCTTTTTTACTCTCTATATATGACCAGAATTTTTTGGGATCAGAAATAATACTATTTTCGACAGATCTTAAATAGTTGCTATAAGCTTAATGTACTTGAGTTTTGATTATTCTTCGCAATCTAGAAAATTCCTGGTAGTAATATTCGGATTTAAATTTACGAAATTTCTTATAGTAATATTCCTTAGTTTTAATGTTTAGTATTAAATTAGAGGTATACCAAAAAGGATATCTACGGTTTATTTTTTCATATTTTGGAACATACATGTCTAATACGTGATATAATTTTTGATAAAAAATATCACATATTTCATTCACATCATCGATTCCATCTAAAATTGACCAGTCAATATATGTAAAAGCATTATATAAACCTAGAAAATATGCTTTCTTGAAATTGTACATCTGTGAATTGGGATTGTCAGCAAAGTTCTCAGATCTTGATTTCCAAACCTCTATTACATTCCTTAATGATAGTAATCTTAGTAATAGCCCTTAGTAATAGCCCAAGGACACTGATAATTGTTCGAAAAAATCTGATGACAGATTTCGAAAGCTTGTTGCTTGGAAACAGACCGACGCCGTAGGCGGAGGTCTGTTGCCTACAAGCAGCAAGCTTGAGAAAGTTGTCATAAAATTTTTGAGCATTTATCAATGTTCGAGGGTTATTCGGATAAAAAAATTTTTGTTTCAGTATTACAACCAAATCGTGACTTCAAAATCGAAATAAATTAATATGTATCCATAGCAACGTGTGAAAATTGCCCATGGTCTGTTATCAGTGTAATGTTGACATGATTGGCTGAGATTGTTCATATGATATAAAATGAGGAAATTTGATTGGTTTTTGGAATTGTCAAAATATTTTCTCTTTTATTAACCTAGCCCAGGAGGCTGAGGTGGTACCGGCGAAAGGACGGCTCCGAAGGGAAAAAAAACCTAGGTCAGTAATGGAAAAATTCAAATATTTTGAGATAGTAGCTCAACAAAAACTTGTGCAACATACTTTTGTATACCCAGGAGATTATATTTAACATATTTGCTGCTTCAAATTACCTATAAAGATGGGATTATTTGAACAAAAATGCCATTGGTTCAAAATTCGCGCACAACCAAAAATGACTGATGACGTAACGAGTACGTTCATGATATATCGAAAACTGACAGTGTCCTTGCTAGTCAGACGACGGTGTAAACGCTTCTCGTAGTGCTTTTATGAATCATTTTCAATTTTTGTCTTAAATTTGGCTAGTAGTGAAAAAAATTGTACAGTGCTATTGAAAAGTCCCCTTCCCTTCTCGTATCTTTTGAACGGCTACACTTACATTGATAAAATTTGGAGGGTCAAAATAAAGTGTTGTAAACTTCTCTAGGAATGGTAACAGGTGACGTAATAGTAATAGATGACGTCACAGTGCCACTCTGGCCAATAATTTTAAATAGGACCTTATGGCAAGTAATATCCCGTTTGAAAGGCATTGACATTGGCTACATAGCCATATTAATTTTGTTTGGGTTTAAACTGATTTTGACCGATAAATTGAAGGAATACCAAAATTATTGAGATTTTTTTTTTAAATTTAGTTAATCAAATATCAACAATGGATTCTTATAGCAAGTGTTCGAAATGTGCTTTGTCTACTTCCTGACAGTAATATATCCTATTAGTAAACTCTTGTCGTACTCGTTCGAAAGTGTCAGCTGAAATTGCATTGCATTCTTCAATAATTCTTTCTTTCAAAACGCCAATGCTATCTGGTGCCGTAGTATAAACCTTGGATTTCAAGTACCCCTATAGAAAAAAATCTAATGGTGTCAGATCTGGTGACCGAGGTGGCCATTCTATAGGACCTCGCCGGTCGATATATCTACCACGATATTCTTCATACAGGTAACGTCTTACTGTACCATAATAATGTGCAGGAGCACCATCTTGGAGTGACACAAATCCTCACACCTTTCGTGAACAACATACCCAATTTTCAGAAAGGACCAATGTTTGGGCAGGTATTTTGGGAAACCACATAGTTGGTCCTGTTTTCCTAAATTCAAATTTAAGCGGTGAAGTGTAACTGGAGATGTTACAAAATGCAATTGAGCCGTTAATTCTTGAAATTGTGGAAGATAATCCAAATGAATTCGGCCATCTGGAGATAAAATTTCAACAAGATGGTGCTCCTTTACATCATTATGGTGCATTTAGACGTTACCTGGATAAAGAATATCGAGGTAGATGGATCCGCCGGCGAGGTTCTATCGAATGGCCCTCTCGGTCACCAGATCTGACACCATCAGATTTTTTTCTATGGTGGTACTTGAAATCCAAGGTTTATACTAAGGCACCAGATAGCATTGGCGTTTTGAGAAAAAGAATTATTGAAGAATGCAAAATGCAATTTCAGCTGACACATTCGAACGAGTACGACAAAAGTTTACTAATAGGATGTATTGCTGTCAGGAAGTAGACAGAGCACATTTCGAACACTTGCTATAGGAATCCATTGTTGATATTTGATTTATTAAATTCAAAAAAATGATTCCAATAATTTTGGTATTCATTTAATTTATCCGTCAAAATTAGTTTAAACCCAAACAAGATTAATATAGCCATGTAGCCAATGTCAATGCCTTTCAAACGAGATATCACTTGCCATAAGGTTCTATTTGAAATTATGGGCCAGAGTGGCACTGTGACGTCATCTATCACTATTACGTCACCTGTTACCATTCCTAGAGAAGTTTACATCACTTTATTTTCACCCTCCAAATTTTATCAATGTAAGTGTAGCCCTTCAAAAGATACGAGTGGGGGAGGGGACTTTTGAATAGCACTGTATATACACCATGATGGTGGTGAAGACATTTATAAGCCTCGCACCTTACACCGCTTGGGGCAAAGCCCCTCGCGAAATAGTTTTGGTGCGCGGTCAATAATAATGGTCTTCACCACCTTGTTGTATAATAAACTATCATTAGGTGGTGTTGCGTTTCAATTATCAAAAATATACCTATTTTTGAGCCTCTCAACTCGACAGGATTGTATCCAGCGTCAATTATACTTTCGAATACTCTTTCTAGGAGTATTCTTTGTCTGGGGTCCATAAAAGTTGCTTGCTTAGGATGAATTCCAAAATAAGAAGTATCAAATTTGTCAATATTCAGAATTGTTGCTGCGTTTTTTGGTGTCTTCCATATTCCTGAAAAAAAAATCTTATGTATGCTCCCTGTTGTATATAGCATTTATTTTGGAAATTTGGGCCTTATTTTTTTATATTTTCTCAACAGTATTTCGGTAGTATTCCAGCTACCGTTATCGATGATAATTATTGACCGTCTAATGCCACCTGCACAATTGGCTGCATTAGTTGTGTTTTTTACTATTCAAAACTATCTTCAATGTATTTTTTGTGTTCATGAACAAGATATAGGATCTTTATAATGGGGACAGAGATACAAGGAGATGATGTTGGAAAATGGGGATGCGGAGAAACTACAATGGACCAGAACTAAAAAATCACTATTGATAATGCCAGTAAAACACCACTGAAAACGCTGACACCAGCAGTTTCAAGCAATTCCCGAGATCGTCGTGACCATTCGCTACTGGTAGATATTGAAGGCGTGATAGTTACTTATTTAGGCTCTGCTGGTTCCAAAGTGAAGTTTAAAAAACTGGATTTTAACATAAATCAACTTATCAAGTAAAACAATATGGGATGCAATTGAATAAAAACAAAACAAAAGTATTGGCAGTAGGAAAGCAAAGTAAAAATTCATCCAGATAATAGTAGACAATGTTATAATTGAACAAGTTTCAAATATCTAAGTGTTGAAATACAGAGAGAAAGGGAGACAGGAAAAAGAAATGAACGATAGAGTGCAAAAAACACTACGAGAATGTATTGATATCTAGTTAGCCTAGACCAGTTCCATGCATGAATGAAAAATTGCGTTACCATAGCAACGAACAATAACTCATTAGAAGTGTCTCAGTGTGAAGTTGGACGTCAAAAAAGTGAACCGAGAGCTACGCCACAGATTATAAAGTGAACAGATACGAACGCTTGACAAAGAACAGTAAAAAGAGAGAGAGATGGGTGAACATACCCATTTAAATGCCCATCGTCTTATGTCGACTCCGCTGGGCTGCTTCGCGAAATTTCTCAACAGGGTTGTCAATTTGCATAATATTTCCTTCAATTTACGATCATAGGTCAAATATTTTATAAGCATTTTTTAAGTGTGATAGTTATACAGATACAACTATTCGCTAATCACTTGTTTTAAACATTAACGGTCTTATTAATAAACACGGAGTAACCTGAGACTAACTTTATTCCATGCTTAAACCATCAGTTTGATAGATACGCTATTAATAAACTCATATTAGACAAGGAATAGGCTACTCCGAGGTTAGTCTGGGACTAACTTTGGTAATAATTTTAATCCATGGAAATAGGTAGTTTAAGCTCGGAATAACCTTCGAATAAATATAACCTTAGTTTTGTTGAACTGTCAATTGTGGTATTATAAATGTCATATCCTAATGCGAAATTTAGTTTGTCGTTTTTGCATTATCACTTCGTATTATTATTCAGTTTATTTTTATCAATTAAGTATATTTATTAAGTATTTGCTTTGGTTCAGTGAGTAGTAATTATTTTGCGATGGAAGAAAGGGATTATTATTTGGAAGATTTGAGAAAGATGGAAGAATTGGGAGAAGCAGAAAATATTCGTCCGATCAGAAAAATTAAATTTTATAAAATTCGGGCTAATCCCTCAAAAACATTGTTAGAAGAGGAATTGAAATCTATAAAATTAAAAATAAAATTTTTTAACAGTTTTTATCTAATTTTTCCTTTTCTTTTTGTTGCGAAAATTTTTCATGTTCTTTGCGTTGTATAGTAATCTGGAGTTTCTCCTCAACACGCCTTTTTTTGATTCCATCAATTTGAGTAAGAGTGAGTTTTTCAACAGAACTCCTACTAAATATATATAACTAGGTATTAACAATAAAAAACGTGGAGAAAATTCGGAAATACTACTTTGAACACAAAATACAATCTGAGAGATAATTATGAGATAACTATTTTTGAAATGAATGAACAGAGCACTGACACGTCACAATAAAAAACTAACAGATGTCACCACGGGGTGTGCACTGCTAATTGCAGCTTTAGTACCAAGTTTAATTGAGATATTCCGATAGATGGCGCTGTAAGACGTACTTTTCTCTCTGTTCTGTGTCTCTAACCTCTGAGATGATGCATCTGTCTTCTGTCTTAGTGGTGTTTTGACAGTTTAGTAGATAACGTGGTACTGTATTTTGTGTGATATTGGTGTTTGCTAGAAGCTTGTGAAAATTTGAGATTTGAGATCAAAATGGCTAAAAGACTACGAACGTGTTGTGTTCCGAGGTGTAGTGATAAAACGTCGAGAAGGTAATTGCCGTTTATTTTATATTCGGTTAGGTTATGTACTTGTATATTTGTTAATAATATAAATAATGGTTAATATACTCATGTTCTAAAATATTTGTTTCAATTTTTCCCACTATTTCGTTTGTTTTTATTGGGAATATGCCACAAACAACCTACGGAAGATATTTTTTTGCCAACTAAGGGGGTCTATTCCCAAAAAGTGACATCTTTTGTCGCAAGCGATATTGTACATTTTTGTATAGTTGTTGATTGACAAACGTATAATCTCGCATGCGACAAAAAATGTCACTTTTTGAGAATAGACGTAAGGTACAAGAAAACTACATAACTAATTTAATTTTCCCGGGTGAGGATACTTGAAAATTTACAGAATACTGTTTTTGAAGACACAATATATTTGAGATATTTCAATAGATGGCGCTCGGCACACAATTCTTTTTAGGAAGTAGGGAGTTGGCTTTCTCTAACCTTCCTCATCTCTGGATGTCACCATAACGTCACTTTATTGGTCAATTCCTACCATACAACTGTGAATCTTCCTTAAGTCATGTCAAAACCCAGTAATAAGGAAAGAGTAACTATTACCTCCTTAGTCGGAGTTTATTAATAGCAATTGTATCACTTCTTTAAACCTACGCTAGTCTCAGAGTAAGTAGTCTCTGACTAATCTAGGAGTAAGGGCGGAGTAAGAAATTTTTATTAATAAGACAGTAAAAGAATTATACAATTAAAAAGATTATAATGTATAAAAATCATACCACATCCTTGGCAACCATACACAATAACGGTGACGGCTAACGTAACCTAACATAATCAAAACGTCAAAACATGCTCATAATCACTTGTAATCTGTGCTCAAAATTCATAACGCCATTTTTGTTTGCTTCATTCTTTGAAGGTGTTCAATCGGCGATATTAATTGTGTCATTTGACTAATCGATTGTGCGTTGTGGTAATATTGACTATAAGAATATAGTGGTATAGATTATTCTTATAAAATTAATAAACATCATGGCGGAGTGTATTGTTCATACAGAGACTGTCCAAATAAATTTTATTCGGAAAGAAAAATTAAGTTCTTTCGATTTCCAAGAGATGAGAGTATATAATCTAATATCCCGGCCTATGATAGAAGAAAGTTTTTGATATTAACATTGGTGCTACAAATTATTATCAAAATTTTCCCTTGCATGGGTGTATATTGTATTCCCTTTGATAATAAATAAATTAAGAATTATTTGTACTTTGAAATTTGGTTGATTTTTGTAATTATTTGTGTTTCCTGAAAATGTATTAATTAATTAATCTCCCAAGTGTAATGACTATTTATAACAAATCATAGGAATGTACATATAGGTATTTAATAAATATAGATGAATATATATTCGATTATGATTATTGTCTCAATTCTCGGCGCAGTTTTAAAGATTTAGTGGAAACTTCCAAAAAAACTAGATCCAGCACTAGAAATTGTTCTTGTCCCCGAGTAAACAGTGCAATTTGGTAATAAATTCAAAAAATATTTATAACTGGCAACATCATGGCCATACCGAGTTAAAGGTCCAAGGTCATTGACGACGGAGCTGAAAATCGTTTGATGTTTTATCGGGATTCATATCTATTCTCTTTATAATCTGTGGTTACTCAATGAATTAAAAGGAAAATTATGTTCACCCTAATTGTGAAAATCTAAAAATTGGAGTACCTATCGAGCCATTATCAAGTACCTTTATTTAAAAGGGTAAAGAGCTAAGCAGATTTACGAAGATATGCTTAATACCCATGGTGATCAATGTCCTCCGACCAGTCCAAGACCTAAGAAATTTCGTGTCCAAAAATCTGCTGGAAAAGTTCTTCTTTCAGTTATTTGGATTGCCATGGAGTAATCATGATCGACTTTTTGGATAAGGGAAGAAAAATAATCGGAGATTTCTTCTCGATATAACTGACCACTCTATGGCAAAAAATTCAAGAGAAAAGACGCGGAAAGCTATCCAAAGGTGTTATGTTTTTGCAGGACATCGCCCCTGTATACAAATCTCATGTTGCCGTGCAAAAAATTCATTATTTAGGGTTTGAATCACTAGAACACCCCCTCATCCACCAGATTTGGCTTCGTCCGACTATCATCTCTTACCTCAACTGAAAAAAAGTTTAAAAGGTCGTGAATTTATTCTCTTCCAACGAAAAGGTAATAAAAGCTGTGGAAGTCTGGTTTGCAGAGCAAGAAGAAAAAATTTTTTTAAAGGTCTGGAAACGTTTCAGGTTCGCTGTGATAAATGTATCTAATTAAGAGGAGAATATGTTGAAAAATCAAATATCTTGACATTGAAATTTTGTTTGGTTCTATAGTAGGCTAAGAATTTTTTAATATACATATGTAGAATGGCACAACGCAATAAACCAGGCTTTCATGAACAGAAAAATATACATCAATCGAGAAAAAAATAAACATATCAAGACCATGACCAATTCTGACGTTTGGTTGTGAATCATGGACACTGACAGGCAGATAGGAGAGAAAGATACAAGCAATAGAAATGAAATATCTGGGAAGAGTTGAAGAATAGAAAAAGTAGGAAATGGGAAAGGATCTAGAAATGAAATCGACACTCGAATATATTTAATCAAGACAATTGGAATGGTGGGGGACACCTACAAAGGATGTCAAATTCCAGACAAGTTAAGCAAGTATGGGAGGCAAGAAAAGCGAATAAGAGCATACGAGGGACTCCGAGAGAAACATGGGACAGTAGTGTTGCGGTTGTTTTTCAATATTGTCATTTTAACCATGTGAATTAATTTTTTGTTATTATGTGATCAA
>CAJUYH010006818.1:0-19095 GCA_910591685.1 Galerucella tenella
GAATTTCACTGGGGGCACTAATTGAGCACATTAATGCAGCAGCTCGCATAACAGTATGGAATATAGGTGGTAATGATTAAAGGATTCAGGATGAAGAATTGGGAAATGCAGAACAAATACAACCATAAAATTTGAAAAATAAGCGTCAATTGAAATGACGTCATACTATTTTAGTAAATGTTCATTGTCAACGTATAATATTGGTTTCGGGTTATAATGTTGAAGTATTTTCTCAACAATTGTTTTTATTTCATTTACCTTAATAATACTATTGTGTAAGGTACTGATTCGAGCAAAAGTGATAGCGTTTTCTTAATCAGTTAACAGTTGAATAATTGATTGCAAAGAAAGATTAAGTTGATTCAAGGTATTTTGAATGTAGATAAACTAATCAAATTCAAATACTAATTTGTCCAGGACCGTACTTAATTTTTCTACTTCTTTAGCTATTGATTTTTGATTATTGGTTAATGAGGTTATAGTTTTATTATAATTATCAATTGAACGTGTGGTTAAAGAAATTTGTTGATTTTCTTTTGAAATGATATTTTTCTGATTATTTTGGGGAGAATCTATGGCCTTATCATACCTTTCAGCGTCTGCTTGATCAAGGTTTCCAGAAATTGCTTTTATTATGCTTCCGAGACCGTTAATCAAACCTCGTTTAATTCTATGTGAAGGATAAAGGGTTTGAAATTTTTGTTGTGCTAATTGTAATTAATAATTAATTCCATCATCTAAATTTTCTAGGCTATTCCAATGCAAAGTAGTATTTTGTGACTTGAAAAAAGTATTAGTTATATTTTTATAGTAATAATCTAAAGTATCTAATTCTAATGCTATAGGGGTTAAGTTATGATAATGAATGGAGTCATGTTGACTAATTTGGACCTTTGCTGGGCCCAGGTTCAGGGGTAGTATACCGGGGTTCCTGGCATGTTGTCGTTGATAACCTGTAAGGAATTTTGTTTGTTAGAATTCGTTTCCTTTTTATGTTTGACATTCTTTTTATGTACTGTTGTAATTGTCACTTTATTGTTAGATTTGACTGTTTTTGGTGCAAATCGGTAGTAATTTGTTCCTTTTCTCAGGGTTCTTAAATGTTCAATTAAGTAGTGTAGAATAGAATCGTTCAATCATACCATTTGAACTGGGGTTGTCTGGGGCTGCATAATGAATAAGTATTTTATAGAATTCTTTTACAAGTCCATTTATTCTGTACCACTGTCAGATACTATCATATGTGGTATACCGTGGTGAGTTATGAATGAAAGAAGTGTCTCAACTACATTTACTGTGACGTGAGTGAAACTTGAAGTAGAAATATTCACAAAAATAGGATTTTACTTAAAAATTACTAATATTAACAAGAAAAAGCAAGCATAGATTTTGTTTATCAAACTGAATAAATAATGAAAATAGCACTCAACTTAGTTGGAATATAACACTTAGTTGAAAATATAACAAACGTGCAAAATATGTACCTAATAAGGATTGTTATATTTTCATATAAACACAAAACTGACAAATATCGTTGTCAGTTGTATCAAAACAGCTGTGTGGAACGGGCAGCAATTTAACCAATCACTAGGCTGCAGAAATGCCAATTCAAATTCAAATCGCTCCTCTTAGTTTAAAAACAAGGTATAATCACTTGGTGATGAAGCTTGTTTTTTTTGGCATGTGCTGTGAGTCAGCTGGTTGTCATACAGACTCTATAGAACAATGTCAATATTTTATAGTGTTTTCGGTATACATGCTCGGGATCGATCACGTCATACACCTAGAAACGATTGATACTAGTTCCACTGCAAGCAATCTCGATTTATAATCAATTGCCTAATCGAACATATCTTGTCGAATGGTGAAATATATGCAAACCTAACCCTATTGGTTTTACGACTACTTTTCAGAAGACACCACATAAGGTAATATTTTCAGGAGTGCTCTTTGCTCTCTCAAATGTTTTATATTCGTTGGGATCGATGGTTTCGTATTTTGGAGCAGTAAAAATGTGGAAGAGAACACTCAACTCTAAGATAGGGCCTATCTTAAGTTTATACAGAACAGAGCTGCCGAGAGCAATTAACCGAAAACGCTATTATCAAAATATTGTCATGAATATTATGGTCAAAGAGGTGAACATTTGGAAGTTTAAATTAGTCAGCGACTGTAGACCCGTAGAATATATCAACAAAGGCAGTATGGAGAACAAAACAAGAAGGAATGGTATATTGTGTAACAAGGGCCAAATATTGGCTTAAGTAGCTCGTGACTGATAGTTGAGAGCTGCTTAACTGTTCGCCTACTGAATAAACCAAAAAATAATGAGATATAACAAAAAACTTTGACATTCGCTGACTGATTAAGAAATCCACTAGAAACGTCAAAACCATAAGTGACAAATGATGCAAAAGTTCAAAAACGTTTTCCGCTCTTGGACTTCTGAATGCTCAATTTTTGATGTTCACGTGATTGGTTTTCCTGTGAAGGAGGCGAAAAAGTCTTTATCTTCATTTCCAAGCACACCTCAAGTTTTAATCAGTTCATTAGAAGTGGTGCATGAAATGTACGGCTAGAGGAAGCATGTATGGGCAGGAACAATTCGTGAGAGATTTCGAGAAGAACTGCCTAATATATAATGGAGCAAAAGAACCATTATTGAATGAGGTCATGGAATTAGTTTTTAGTATAGACAAACTAATAATAAAGAGTTTTCGATTTCTGCTTTCTGCGGTACGATCCAAATTGTTTTATGAAAATCTTACAGTCCATTGAAAATGTCTTTTTAAGAAATAGTACCAGCCGAAGATTTGGATAAGATGTGGTTTTTTAGCAAAGGACAGAGGAGAAGAACATGTCAAGATAATGCATTATTAACTGAGAGCAAGAGAACAAGTGGGGGCCCAAGATATATAATCCTGCATACAGAAGGGGAGGGGGATTCTCTTGAAGACGCAGGTTGAGTATTTAAAAGAAGCTGCAAAACCGAGGGCTACCATGATAACACGAAAACTTTGGAAAATGGCTCAAAACAGGGGAATCTATCGGCAGCGATTTGAGAAAATATCGAAATATTTTTGGCAAAGAATTTTGAGGTAATTGGTATTGAAAATTGAGAAAGGAGTTTATCATGTAGATCAATGTTGAACTTAGAGTTCTCATTGAATAAAAACTTTGATATGCTAACCAAATTTTGTTGAAAAAATACGACTCATGAGGTAATTACACATATTAAGCAAAGTTTGAGCCCTTGTAAAGAATTAAATAGGGATTAAATGGAAAAACTAATAAATGAGAAGTCCAATTTAAAGCTTTATAAATACTTTATGAAAATCTCAGAATCCTCAAATTACCTATGACCGTACAATTCCTTATTGAAATTCGGTTGCTACCACTAAAATATAGGATAAAAATCCATCGCTCGCTTTTCTATCCTTCTATGACTGACATTGTCTCTCTTCTTCGGTAGTCGCGTGCCGTTCCATTATAGGCAGTGCAGTTGTGGATCTTATTACCGAATAAATACGGGAATCATCTTACTGATCTTACGTTATACCAATGAGTGATTTGTTGGAATTAACTTATTGGTGGATTACCTATTAATTTATTAGGGGATATTGCTGGATTGGTGATTTATTAGTGATTTATTGAGTTGAACCAGAAATGGAAAATAAGGGAAGGCTGAAGTTGTCGTCTCACCGAAAAAATAAAAGGAAAGTTGCAAAACAAAGGTAAGACAAAAAAGGTAGAACGTGTCGCGGGACACACGGTAGGAGCTTTAGTTACTTTTAAGCAAAAGTTATGTAATACATCTGACGTTATAGATAAACAATTTGCATATTCTTTGGTGGTTGAGTAGTAAGCAAACCAGACTCTCACGCGGTAGACCCGGGTTCGATTCCCCGCGAGAGACTTTATTTTTAAATAATCATTCTGCTTGATATTAATAACGACAACACAGGTAGACGTTTGAAATATTTAGCAGAATATTCATTATTATAGATAATGGTACGGTACCCTCCATGAGGGTGTCCGACTGGTAACATCCGCTTATAACAGCATCGTATATTTAAAAAAGGAAACCGTAGCATTATACAAATTGGACATTCGTCTACCACAAAATTAGTGGAAACATAAAATTGAATTGTAAAATTTTTAATTTGAAGTTATATTACAGTTTATAGAAATTTTTATTTTCTAGATTTTTTCCCAAGTGGGTCGTAGGAAAAATATGCTGCTCGACTCGTGTGGATTGTCCATATCGCACTTGAACGATTAAGCACTCCGCCTACGGCGTCGTGCTCCATCTTCGTCCTCGTGCGATATGGCCATCATATCCACACTAGTTGCACAAACTACAATTTCTTTCAAAATATGCCCTTTTACATTCAAAAACAACCTGCCAAATGTCAAATCAATTTATCCATCCATTTTAAAGTTATCGAATTAAAACATTCAAGTTTTCAAAATTTCAACACCCTGTATTTCGAAAAGTAGCTAGACCCCTTAATCGCGCAAAAAAAATTATGGAAATAATAGTAAAAATTTATCCGAACAAATTCAAGTAGATCACTAGCACTGCGAATACCAGCTATGCATAAAATTTCAATATAGCATTGGTGGTTCAGTGGTTAGAATGCTCGCATTGTACGCGGGCGGCCCGAGTTGGAATCCGGGCAGGAGCATTTATTATTATGAATTGCTGCTTCGTAAACGAGAGAGATACTAAGGAGGCACAAGCACGCAAAAGCAAGGCACATAACGAAGCAATGTAACATAACGTAGCGTAACGTAACGCGTAACGGTCAGATCTTTTGCGTCGCGACCCCTGGTCGCTCAAACATAACCTGGCGTAAAGAACTAAAGTTCCAAAATGAAGAATTGTATATTAGCGGAGCGGGTTTTTTCGTTTAGCCAGGCGTTAGAAAAAGGTTAAGCATGCATTTCCATTTCTTCCGGACTTTGGTATTTTTACACATTTTTCTAAGAAAGCTCACTAGTTTTTTGTTACTAAGAATTTAATTGTTTAGGGTGCTATTCACCTAAGCACTTTTGACAATTATGCCCACACAGTTCGATTACAATTTTAAATAGTCAAATTATAAATAATGAATTTCAAACTTTAAGACGGTATTCACCATTCAAAACGACTATTTTTATATAATACACATAAATCGCACAGTCAACATTTCCGAATAAAATTGCCAATATCGAAACTGAACTTATTTGATAAAAATATCCGCTTTTGTGTCATTGAGTCCTCAGAAGCTTCAAATTATATAATGGTTTCTGTATTGACAATCGATAACGATTCTTAGGATAACAGTTCAAAGTAAAATTCAATAGTATTAATTATAAAAAAATATAGATAGTTATTCCTTTCTTATTTAATTTTTTTACTCAAAGTTCCAAAATACTTGCCCCTTAAGAAACTATTAATTTCAAATGCAACCATGCGGGATCCGCTTGGACCGCTTGGATACCTACATGTTGCCAAATTTTCGTCATGTGAACTTAAACGTGAGGACGTAGAGAAACAAAAAAATATACAAAGCATAATTGTGCAAAGTCGAATTTGGTAGATGCCCCTTAACATGGATAAAGCCAGTAACCATTCACCATTGAGTGTTTCCAATCCTTCAGAGCTTTGGTAGTTTTGAAAGCTACTATAGCAGCAGCCACAGCAATAGCTACATAACAAAATGTTATACTGTGTAATGTGCATCCAACTAACATTCACAATTCCAAAGAAGGGAAATGTATGTACATTGAATTCACAATGACCAGTTCGTTTTGGTAAATGTAAGTGGATGTCTGAAAAAGGGGAAGGAAATATTATCATTATATTCTCCCTTCCCTTTAAAAAATATCCTATACTTTGTAATCAACTCAAGGGAACCTAATCATTGGAATAACCCTTTCCCTTAAGATATCCAATACTCTGTAATGAACATTGAGTTATTCAAGAAGGGGAAGGGAATGTAATCATTGGAATTACCCATCCCCTTCTTGATTAACTTGATATGCGCGTTACAAAGTATTGAATGCATTCACCCTTCCCATTTTTGAAAAATATCCAATACTTTGTAACACGCATATCGAGTGATCCAAGTTAATCTTCACAGCAGTCATAGTTAACTCTTTTTAGAATAAAAGTGTTTATTCATTCCAAATCAACTTTTACTGATGTGTTTAGTAAGAGTTGCCTAGGAAAAGTCAACTCTTACTAACAATCAAATTTTCCTATAACATAATAAATACTTAGTATGGGAAATAGCCAAATGGTATATAGTATTGATTATTTCTTTCGTATTATTTTTAACCAATCAGAACTATCAATTCAGTTGAGTTACTTCGTATAATTTTGATGATACCTGATTATACATAGAGTAGCTCTACCAATCAAAAATTTTACAATACTTAAATTTCCATAGTAACCACATCGATATCAATATACAACAACACACAAACTAACATTACCGTCAAATTTTGACGTTTACCAAAAATAAGTCGATTTGGTTATTTACATTGTACCAATTTGTATTCAGATTAATAAATTATTTATATTTTCTCAAGAAATAATCGTATCAAAAAATACAATACGTACATCAAAATAAATACGGTTATACTCCTCAAACTTCCTGCATAATTACAAATCGTGTCAGTTTGACAAAATAATCCTCCTGTTTCGCGGTCGGATTATTTAAACTGTCAAACTGACACTCTTTGTAATTATGCAACAAGTGATCGATGTATAACCTGATTATTTTGAAGAGCTTATAGTATTACTACTGAAAAAACGCAGAAATGGTTTTTGAGATATGAAGACTCTAGAGACAATCATTGCTCTACTCCAGAGTACAACATTATATGGAATATGTGGGTAGACAATTGCATGAAGGACATCAATGTATTGATTCATTGTGAAAACATTTTTCAAATGTGAAAAAGCCAAATAGCTGTTATTAACTCTACCACAACTATTAGTGATATTACAATTAAGATGGAATCCGAAGAATTTAATGCTGCATGTCATCAGAATATTATAATTGTTAACTCTCACTACTGGTTTATTTTGGAAATCTGTTTTATCCGTAATATGCTAGTATACGCTTCTATCAGGATTGATAATTGAGGAATTCCTTACGTACTTAATTCTTAAGAGATCATTTCCATTGTTTTCGTTGACTTTGTATGTCGGCTGATTCAGCCAGTGTGGTATCATCAGCATAAAATATCAGATTTTCAGTAGGTACTCATATATAGTGAGATATCATTGAAAAAAAGTTTAAAAATCAGAGGGCCCAGAATGAGCCACGTATATCCAAATTCACGATAAAAAGCTAAGATGGTCAAAATTCACGATGAAGAACTGAGTTGGTCCAAGTGCAGTGAAAGTTAATTGGAACCAACTTAGTTCACCCACCCACTAAAAAAGGTACTCCAATCTAGTAGAAAACTCATATTTCTTGAAATAATTCGTATAATACTGAAACATTGTATATCCGATATTTATATTTCCCATATTTGGCCGACTTCTTGAAACAAACTGTACATGCTTCTTATAAACAGAATTCTAAAAGATATCCAATGTCAATTAATTCAGTAACGGTTACATATAACAACTTTCCTGGATGAAGTACTTTTCCTCTCTATTTTCCCATTTCACGTAGTAAAATCCCTTTCTTTCCATGTATTTGAAAATTGAGGAAGTTTCCAAATTATTATTTGCAGCACTCCGCATTTCCATTAGAACAAACTTCTAAGTCCTTCCCTGTTTACCACATTCTAGTCGTTATTTGACCACATTTTAAAATCCGTCCCTCCTTGCTGCCATCCTCTCTTCACTTTCTTCATGTGCGTGTTTGCCGGACAACAAACAAAGTGAACCATTAGGAAAGCCATATTTTGATGAATAAATACAAGGTGCCACGAGAATATTCATGCAATTTGAACAAAGACTGTATATTATAATGGAAGATAATAAGTGTTGATGCCGAATTGCCGACAATGATTCTAAGTGACGTTGATGAATTTTAGTGGAATGATCACGGTATTTCTATAAAAATATACAAGCTATGGAAAACTTTTCAGTGTATCTAATTAAATATCAACTTCAGTAATATACTTAGGTACATATTTTTTTATTCTTTTCCTCAGTCAGAAGCCTCTCTACCTTTTTGTGAGTTTGGTTGGGTTTTATTTCAAAATTCAAAGAAATATGATGAATTGATACATTGTTGAATAAAAAATATACAAATATAGACAGATTATTAAATTTAATGGTGAGTTTCCACCATCACAGTCCTTTTTAACACGCTTATATCAGCTTCACTTCCTTTGTTTGTTACCGACTCCTTTGGACTCAATTTTTGAACTACTTTCCATAAAGATTTGTTTCAAACTTTGTGTCTATACTTGTCAAGGACCGATGACAATAATAAAGTAGTGAAATATAGGATAATTTGGCATTGAGTGTGGGAAAAACTGAGAAAAAAAAAGAACTCAAATACTTATTCCCGAGTAATCCTATATAATATCATACATATACCTTTTTAGATTGCGTGAAAATAAATTTGATTTACATTCATGGAGCATTTCTTCTAATTCCCACCATTCTCCAACAACAACATCATCCGATATAATTCTGATAGAAAACGTTGGAATTAATATAACTTTCTTGATAAGTCACTTCGATAATAATGGGAGTCTTTCAATCAAAAGTATCGGTCGCTTATCAGTGACAGGGGAGATAAATTCTCTCAGCTGACAAAATCATTGGCTACCATTTATCTTCACGGTTAGCCTCGAAGCAATTTGTTCGTATCAAATGGGCTTAAAACTTACACTGGAATTCTGACCAGACTGGGCGATCATAATAATGTAACTCTATCATGAATTCAAAGTAACGATAGTTTTGGAGTCAATTTGAAGATGTAAAGGAATTAGTCTGGATATCAGTTTGGATTAAAATGCTAAGAATTTGGGGAAGACTAAAAATAACTGTACTACAGTTTGTTTTGATAGTATATTAAGGTATAAGTGGATATTAAGGTCTTTAAAACACGCGTGATTTTTCAAGCATGACCAGTTATCCAAGAATACTTTATGCTATTTTTTTTACTGGTGCACTTTGAAATTATAAATACTGGTCATATCTATTAATACTGAAAAAACAGGAAATGGAAATAAGAGCTTATAATGTATTTACTTGATACTTCAACAGCACAAGCTGTCCCTCATTTGGAAGTGGAATACTATGTCATTGGAATTGTCAGGATCAATAAAGACTTCGGGTTCCGGGATTGAAAAATATTCGTCCTAGTGCACCATTAAGCTAACCTCATTTGTGGAATCACCGGAGTCATGCGGGACGTTTTTTTCATGAAGGCTTGTTTTGTTTCGCTACTTCCCGTTGCTTTATCTGCATTTTCTCTAATGTATCCGTTGCTACCGTTGATCTTCCTTTTTCTCTTGGCTCTCGATCATCCCTCCCAGTTCCAGCTTTTAAAAGCACTCGGAATTTTTCTCTTGCTGAAAAATCACTGCAACCATGTTGAACAATCTCATTTTGAATGTCGGAGGTGATAGTTTAATACTTTTTTACGGCTCACAGTCTTTGAAAGTCAAAGAACAAAGATCGTTCGTCACATATAGCCAGGGAAGTAGTTGCTGCTTTTTAGTGAACGGTCTCTGGTCTTCGATTCTCAAAGACTCTGTAAGCCGTGATAGTAGTATCAAACTATTACCTTCAACATCTATTGATAATACACTTCACTGAAATGACATTGACATTCACAGGAAACTGTGAATAATGTAGATAGATGATATTATTATGGTTTTTGCTTCGAGAAAATTCATTTTGATCATTTGAATCAATTCTATTTCCTTCAAGGTTCAGATTTTCTGTCTGTTCTATATCTCTGTCAATTACTTGACTTGGCATGAACTGAGTTTAAAACTGAAAGCATTGCTGTCGGTTGGAAAATGCCAGTTTTTGTAAATCCTCTACTCATATTAGATTGAGTCATTACCTTTATATGAGCTTCACCAACGCGGGTAGCTATCTCGTAAATATTTATTGGCTTGCCCGCATTTCCCATCATCCAACTGTCTAATACCTTATTTCTGCTGTTATAAACGGCTCAAATACTCAAAAATTCAATTGTTGAGTTTTTTGCAGAATGTGGTAGAACAGTTGAAATAGTGACATCATTCTCTTTGGCTAAATCAATAGCAGATTGCGATATATGAACTTCAAAATCATGCTCTATTGATACACTAACAATATTTTCACTACTGCATGAAAATTTTCTCAGAATGCTTAATGGTTTTGATAAATAGCTCCGTATTTAGCCATCCTGATTGCGTCATCAGTCCCAGTAGGTGCCCCATCAAGCATGTGCTGCTCAAAATGGGCTCGGTGGAAGATAATTACTAACGCATCAATCATGTAGCACGTAGCGACTAAAATCCCTTTTTTCACCACTCGTTACTACACTAACTTGATTTTGTCCCCTCACAGCGAGTACTTTTTGAGATTCTTCCATAGTGTCTCATCCAAATTGTAGGTTTTTGTGCCATTCGCAAATGATGTATCTCTACCCATTACCCCACGCAATTTACTGGGAAAAATTTCAACATTGTGCTCATTAAAAGACGTTGCTCTGGCTAAACTGCATCCTCCAGGTGTTCGATGACTTAAGAGGGGATGACGTTTCCTAAAATTGTACAACCTTTGATTTTTTCCCTGCTAGCTCGTCTTTATCCCACTTTTCTGTAATTTCTAGTTTATTTTGTTAAGCCACTACGTTAGCAATTTTACGAATCTCCTACAACGACAAACTGTTAAACATTTGGGAGCAGCTTATTATAATATTCTTCCAGAGATTTTTCTTGCACATCGGTAGAAATTCGGTTTACTGTATAATTTGTTGTTAATCGTATATGATTCTTATTGTTCTCTTGAAATGTGGTGGCATACCTCCGTATTGTTGGACATGGAATACTTTTTATTTCAACAGCATTTCGAATTCCAAAATTTCCATTATTAATTAAATCGAGAGCAGCATGCATGTTTTCCTGTTTGTGCATGCCAATATTAGTCTTCTGTGTACAATTTCTTGGCATCCTGAATAAAGTTTCTGTGAAAAAACCTACTGTTTACGCTTCGGGGAATAGTGAACCGGTTCACTCTAACCCATTATGAAATGGTTATGTGCTTCCCACAGACATTTTTATTAATCCGTTTAATTAAAAATCATATTATTGCCATTATTCGAAAATAAACATGATGAAATGTATGAAACACGCCATTTTACAGAATACATTTGAGCACCTCTAATGTCATTAACTATAATAGTAATACACCTTTTGCACAAACCATACTCCATTACGATTTTGAGAAAGGAGACGACAAAATTGTGTTCCTATTCCAACCCTTATGTAGCTAACTTCTCTTTTAGGTTATTACGTCACAGCATGGATGGTGAACCATTCCAATTATCCAAAAGTTGAATTTTTAAATTGACATCAATACCTTGTAAGAATAATTACATTAAAATTAATTATGCCCCATCATGACTTTGTCCACCACTAAATATCAACAATGAGAAGTGGGTAATCATATTTTTGTCAAGTCTTTCACCTCATGAGATCTGAAAAAGTCATTGAATTTATTCGGTACCTATCCGTGGAAGCTTCTATCCATCAACTTTTTCAAGATGAGAAATAGTTTACTAGATGAGATATAGTTTAACTAAAATATCATTAAATACGGAGCAAGAGAATAAGAAAAAAAAATTGTTAACCTAACTATTATATAAATTTTCATGGTTATAAATGCAAATAATTTTATATTGCGATATATTCATGTAATCTATTACAATGTATTCAGCTGAAAGAAAATTGAGACCATTTGACAACGCCGTTAGGAAGTATCACCTGATCCTAATTTGTGAACCTATGTTATCTAGACAAGCTCTGACATAAGATTTTAGTGTGTAATTTTATAAGCTTAAATGTCAAACGAAAATATTAATGCTTACGAATATTTCTAAAAATTGGCAAAATTTAAGTATTTTTTTCCGGTTTTTTGTGTGAAACAGACTGACATTTAGTTCAAGATAATAATCTTTACTGTTTGAAGTGAAAATATTTATCGTGAAATAGCATGAATTGGTGTTGAAGAAGTACAATTTTTTGAACTAAAATCGTGATTTTTGAAGTAATTACTGGATGATCCAGCGAAATTTTTGTTTTAATCTGCTTTATTTAAGGTAAGCTTTCAAACAAATCTAAAATTAACATAAAATTCCGAGGGTCGCGAAGTCTACCAGAACCGTTAATTTGTGCTCCGTTTATTTTTATTCCACATGTGCCTCAGAAGTACCTATCGTGAAATAAACCACAAATATTTTTAGCTATTGCTAGTGATTCCACGAAGTGCCTGATATTTATTGATCCTCATATCGAGTCCTTTTGGTTCCTCCAAGGTCCTGTACCTAGCCATGGATTGCATCAGCATAAACATAGTTATATACATCAGTCTCCTGAGTTATTGAGGGCAAACTACATTGGTGATAGTAATAAAACTAATTGCATTCTACTAATTGACCAAAATAGACATTTCGCATTCTATTGAATTCTGTTGTAATCTATCATTTTCGAAACACAGGAAAAAAATACTAGATGTGTTTGATCTTCAATTATGTATCCAAATGTTATTCTAAAATACTTTTTGCAGTTTTCCTCATGTTTGTAATAATCCGACATGTCTGTTTTTCCATTGGCTCTTCTTAATTATCCAAGTAAATTATATCAAAAATGTTTCTTTACATTGAATACGGAAAAAAATCATTAAGGCCATCTGCTTGTCTTATTACAAATTTGAAATACAAAGTAAGTAGGTGGTTTTTATATTTATTATAATACAGTATATCTGATTTTCCACTGACTACTCTCAATCATTCAAAAATAAATTATAGCAAAAAAATGCTGCTTAGGTACATAAACTGTAATAATGTTTATTATAGCAATAAATAGACGTCATGTCTGCTTTTTATTATCATTTTTACCGTTACAGTTATAACATCGTTTGTTTATCAGTCTCAAAATAAATTTAGATTAAACGAAACGTATCAATTTAATACACCAAACTCATCGTACAACATGGTCCTTCGAGCCAGATCATGAATAAAAAGACCTTTGGAGAAAACAAATAATCGTAATTGTCAATCGTTCTAAATACTTGTGCATGTGCTAACAGTGTGTTTCATCGTTATCGGTAAGTCTGTTCCATTTATCACATCCCAGTCGTTCCTACCATCACAAACTGTAGTTCATTTGATAGTTATATCGTTTATTCAATTTATATCGGCTTTTCAAAATCGTTTGTTTGATTGACTTCACCTTTCAAGCCCCTCATTCGATTTATATTGACTTTTCAAATAACTTGTTTTATTTTATCGGCTTTTCAATAACAAAAGCATGGCTGAAACGGCCGCAGAACAAATAAAAAAGCTTAAACTAGAACGTGGACAATGCAAAGGTAAATTAACTCGATTTGAATCATCTCAGTTGGAATCTAGATTGGACGATTTAATACCATTATTAGAGCAGTTTAGTAATATTCAATTTAACATCGAATATTTAAATTCAGATGAAAGAGGAAGTAACAATCAAAAGGAATTTGAGGATAAATATTATAATCTTATAGGCGTGGCTAAGCAGAAAATTCGCGACTTAAAACAACCGTTTATTACAACACCAACGAACACTGTTAACGCTAATAACAGTAATAGCTTGACAAATACAGATATACAATCAAAACCCAATGTTAAACTTACTACTGTGCTACTGCCTGTATTTGATGGCACTTATGAACATTGGGAATATTTTAGGGATATGTTTACAGCATTGGTACACGATGATACCTCAATAGATAATGTTCGTAAATTTTATTACTTATCTAGTGCTTTATCGGGGGCTGCTGCAAAAGCGATCAAATCTATTCCTATCACTAACGATAATTACACAGTGGCGTGGCAGATCCTGAAAGATAGATTTGAAGATAAATAAATAATAATCAGAGACCATATAAAAGCGATAGTGGAAATGAAGCATGTTTCGGGAGATATTAAAGTTACTTTGCGTGAATTTACAGATGATCTACAGATTCATCCCAGATCGCTTGAGTCTCTAGGTGAACCGGTGGAACACTGGAGTAGTATTTTAAATTATATTATTTGGAAAAAATTGGATTCAGATACTCAAAATGATTGGGAGGAGTACTTAATAACTAAAAAATTAAAACAACCCAAATTCAGAATAATCTTAGAGTTTCTTGTAGAACGATGCAAATTTTTAGAGAAAAGAGATAAAACTGATAACGAAAAAAACCGCGGTTTTAACCAACATAAATCATTTGAAAATCGTAATAAATTTCAAAATTATCATCAGCATAGAAAGCAAGCGGTTAGTCATTTTGTAACAAATCGCGCGCATGCTTGTGGTTTTTGCAAGGGTGAACATCAAATATACTTTTGCGAGAATTTAAAGAAATTACCGTCGACGGTACGGGTGAATGAAATAAAAAAAATAATGTTATGCACAAATTGCCTACGTAGCAATCACTTCATCAAAGAATGCAACGCACAAGGGTGTGAAAAATGCGGGAAAAAACATAACACCTTACTACATATAGAAAACGATTTAAAAACATCTTTTGAAGAACCTCAGAATTCACTTCCAAACCCAGGCGCTTCAACGTCAAAGGCGAACATTTCAAATTCTGATTCGGTTCAGAAAGCATAATTTCATAATTACGGCTGACATTGCCAAAATGTACCGACAGGTTCTGGTAAACGAAAAACAGCGTGATTATCAACGAATCGTATGGCGCAATAATCCAGAGGAACCTGTAGTTCATTACCGGTTAAATACAGTGACATATGGCGTATGTTCATCAGCATTCTTGTCGACTCGATGTTTGGTCCAAATAGCGTTTGGAAATAAAGAAAGTCATCCTGAGGCTAGCAGGATAATACAAACGGATTTTTACGTTGACGACTTGTTAAGCGGCTCGGACACAATATAGAAGGTGCTAGGGCACTAAAATCGGAACTTATTGAAATATTGGCCGGTTATGGATTCGAGTTGAGAAAATGGACAGCTAATGACATCAGCATCTTGCAAAAATCAAAATTTGATGAAACCGACAACTATCATATATTAGAAAGTGAAACAAAAAAACTTTAGGTGTCTGGTGGCAAGCAAAATCTGATTTATTCGAATATAAAATCGATATTCCAAATAATTCTAGCGACGCTGTCACTAAAAGACAAATAATGTCATCTATATCGAGATTATTTGATCCCTTAGGAATTTTGGCGCCAGTAATATTGCAAGCGAAGATATTGTTACAGCGATTGTGGCAGTATAAAATAGGTTGGGACGATCCATTACCTCAAGAAATAACAACCACTTGGTAAAGGTTTTCGAGGCAGTTACCGGAAATGGAAAATATCGCAATTCCAAGGCTTGTTTTAAGCCATGAAGTTGTTCGAATGGAACTGCACGGATTTTGCGATTCTTCAGAAAGCGCCTACGGGGCTTGCATATACATTAAATCACTAAATTCGCGTAATGAAACAAAAATACAACTGCTATTCTCTAAATCGCGGGTTGCGCCATTGGAATCGGTATCGCTACCTCGGTTGGAACTGTGCGGGGCTGTTCTCTTGGCCAATCTATATAATAGAGTTCTTGAAGCGATACACTTAGAATTTAACGCGATGCATTTTTGGACCGACAGTAGTATTGTTTTATCATGGTTGAGAGCGCCACCAAGGTACTTATCGCAAATAGAGTATCAGAGATACAATCGCTTACCGATGTAAGCCAATGGGCACATGTCTAATCTGCTGATAACCCAGCGGATTTGGTCACGCGAGGTGTCTCACCAGAAAATTTAGCTAACAACGAATTATGGTGGAGGGGCCCACGCTGGCTCTCTCTAGATACTCAATTTTGGCCGAAATCTAAAATTGACGATACTCATAATATACCTGAAAAACGTAAAGCAAGGGCAATCACTTTACCTGCAGCTTTTAAGGATTTTTCTATTTTTGAAAAATATTCAAGCTTATATCGTCTAAAGCGTGTTGTTGCTTTATGCTTCCGATTTTGTAATAATTGTCGCTCGATAGCCGCAAAAAGACGGTTTGGTTTGTTGTCGCTAAATGAACTAAATCTCGCTTTTAACGCTTTAATACGTTTAGCTCAAGCTGAAGCATTTGCAGATGAACTCCAAGCCTTTAGAAGGGGAGGAAACCTACCGCGTAGGTCGAGATTGCAGTCTCTAAACTCGTTTTTGGATCCAGAAGGATTGATACGCGTAGGGGGCCGTATTAATAAGGCAAATCTGACACCTGACCGCAAAAATCAAATCATTTTACCTCTGAAGCATCAACTTACCAAATTAATCATAATAGCTGAACATTATCGCCAGCTTCACGCCGGGAATCAGGCAATATTAAATTTACTGCGAGAGAAATTTTGGCCAATTGATGGCCGTACAACAATCAGAAATATTTTGAAAAAGTGTTTAGTATGCTTTCGCGTTAAACCTGTCAACATCGAGCGACTAATGGGAGACCTTCCACGCGATCGTGTTACTCCAAATCGACCCTTTTATGTTACTGGAGTAGACTTTGCCGGGCCCTTCCTCATCAAGGACGGGAAATTGAGAAACCGAGTTATTATTAGGGCTTATCTTTGTTTATTTATATGTTTTACCACCAAGGCAGTCCACCTGGAGACTGTAAGCGATCTGTCAAGTAACGCATTTTTATGCGCATTGAAACGATTCATTTCAAGGAGGGGTATTTGTAAAACCATTTTTTCCGATAACGGATCAAATTTCGTTGGGGCTAACAATTTGATAAACGATAGTAAATTCTAAAATTTTCTGCTTGAAACCTACATTGAATGGAAATTCATACCACCCTACTCTCCTCATCAAGGAAGTTTATGGGAAGCGGCGATAAAAATAGCGGAATATCATTTGAAAAGAGTGATGGGTGAAACTCATTTAACTTTCGAGGACTTAGCTACATTGTTCTGTCAGATTGAATCCATAATGAACTCTCGTCCTATCACTCCTTCATCACTAGATCCCAACGATCTTTCTACTCTAACACCAGGGTATTTCCTAATTGGTACCCCCCTTTTAGCCCTACCTGAATCAGACTTGAACGAAATTCCTACAAATCGATTAAAGCACTATGAACGATTACAACAGATCATACAAAATTTCTGGCGACGATGGTCTCGTGAGTATCTCCTAAGCCTGCAAACAAGAAGTAAATGGCAAGTCCAAGGAGGTACACCACTCATTTTATTTTCTATGTCCGCCGATAGTTTACTTTCCATGGACGAAATTTCGTTTTTTATATCAGACATTTTGTTTTCCATATCCGTCGAAATTTTATTTTCCATGGATGAAATTTCGTTTTTTATATCCGTCGAAATTTTATTTTCCATGTCCGACATTTTATTTTCTATGTCCGCCGAAAGTTTACTTTCCATGGACGAAATTTCGTTTTTTATGGAAGAGGTTATAGAGGCGGACGCTTCGTCGGTAAATTCAAACGTTTCCGGGTCCAATCCATTGTTAATCATAGCATTCTTCAGTCGTTCCACTAACGCTGACTTGGCCCCACTTGTGTCCAATTCGTAATCCTCCAACTCTCTTCGAAGCTCTGAAACTTTCAATTCACAAAGTTTCTTCGCCATCTTCCTGTATATTTATTTTTTAATCCCACTTCTGACACCAATGTAACGTTCATTCTAATTTATATTTACAATTAATTTATATTTACAGATTTATATTCAAATACAGTCCTTATTTAATAATTTATATAATACACTAAACACACACTAACTATAATTTATTTGAGAGTCACTTAATAAACACTTTATCGAGGCGCGATTGCTTGCTTTCAGTATCAACACTAACTGACTAACTAACTGCGCTGCGATGCTCGTCGCCTATTTATACTCGCACGTATGTATTCTAGAAACTTCTCGAACTCGAAGTTTTGGTGGATGCGCCAGGTTTTTTCTAGATGTTACGTATTCCAGATCATTCTTGAAAATACGGCGGAGGAGCCATAGTCGTCTCATATGGGAATTTCACTGGGGGCACTAATGTAATGCAGCAGCTCGCGTAACAATATATTAAAAATAAAAATTATCTTTTGAAGCGTTTTCAAAAGTGAACGAGCGTCGAATGATTTCCGTAAGTGAAGTAGTTTTAGTGAAGAGGAAATAATTTCTATCTGAATTTCTGATCGACGTAGATATTATGGAGGCTGGAGCGGGCATTTTTAAAGCCGATTGGGACATTGAGTGGAAATCTGAAGAAGTGAACTTTCATGTTTTGAAACTGTAGTGGATTATAGAAAGTATTTTTCATTCCGAATAATAAGAGACTCTCCAGAATTTAAGTACACATTGATAATGTTGTTATTCGAAATAATTCATTCCATTTGTGTATAATATAAGGATGGCTGAAAGATCATTGTGATTAATTTGATTTAAGCTCAAAATGACGTACCATTTATTAAGAATTCAGATTTTATGTAATATTTTATATAATACTACACTGGCCGATGACGTACCATCCATGCCGTATTTAATCTTTTTTGAAATTCAAATTTCATTTAAATGAAGCGTGTATGGAATTCATTTGATCATTGATTCGACATAAACTCAGGCGTAGTGAGTTAATTTATTTTTCGGAAGTATCAAAAAAAGTTGATTTTGGCATTCATATGAGGTGTTACTGTTTGAACTGTCACAAATTCAAATTCCTAATTAAATAATTTCTTGGATGACGTGACGCACTTGTACTTTTCCTATTACAATTTTTACTGGTAACAATGACAGAGGGAGGTGATAGATATTCAACCAGCTTCGTCTTCGGTGCCGCACCCTACATAAGTGATGCCAACCTTCGAGGAAAAAAAGTGACACCATCCTTTTGGATGGTGTACTCTGTGATTGTACTATTACAATTATACTCACGTT
>CAJUYH010006819.1:0-19092 GCA_910591685.1 Galerucella tenella
TCCAGAAAATTCAATTCAACAACAGCTTTCAGATGATCTAGACCTAGAGCCATCAACTTCCAAAATACAAAGGTTTGAGAGTGAACCATCAACATCTCGACCATCTTCTCTCATATCCAAAAGAGTTACCCTTCCAAGAGGAATGTGAAATAAAGCACTCATCTATTTTCTTGTAAATATTTTTTTCCTTACTCAAGTGAGTTGGGAAAATCAGTTAGTTTTCCTTATATTGGCAAAGGTAATATTTTTCAGTAACACTAATTGTTGTTTCTTATCAACTTTACCTAGGTACTATTTTGTTTTCCCGATAAACAATGTTTTAACAAAATTTCTGATGCAACAATTTTAATTTTATATTTTGTTATAGGCATTAGTGCAAGAAAATCTATCTTGATGGAAGTGAATGTAACTCGTGCTGCACAGCTTACACCCAAAGCAAGAATATTGTATGAAAAAGTAAAAGGGTGGAGTACAAGAATGGTTCAAATGCAAAAAAAAGTGAAGAGCTTGAAGGAACGACTGGCCAGTGCAGAAAAGTTAACCAACTCAAAAAAAGTTGATAGTTTGATTAATGATGTAAATGATGCAACATACACATTTATATTAAGTCTAGTATGTAATCAACATCTAAAGCTCAAAGCCAGAAGATATACATTAGAGGAAAAAATACTGGCATTGTCCATTTATAAGGCAAGTGGAAAAGGGTATCGCCTATTGAGCAAAATATTTGCCCTACCGTCACCAAGGACATTGAAAAATCTTGTTTCTGTGTTCTGTGACTATGACTGTGACGTCACCGCATATGAAAGTTAATGTGCACTAACATTACGCTTCTGACTGTAACGTTTCTCGCTTACAATTTATTTATTTTGTACTAGGTACTTCTTACAAAATGTTTGTGTTAATGAAATAAAATGCGTGGACCTATTTTTAAAAAAGCCGACTCATCAAATGTTCCAGAAGTGGACTTGCTAATGATTTCTTAATAAAAAACACGAGTTTATTAAATTATAATTTTATACTACGTGACACATCGTTTTTGGCTATGTTCGGGTCAGAAAGATTGAGAATGTCAATATTTTCATAAATGATATACAGGGTGATTCCAGATGTTTTATTTTATTCCTGGCTTGGTGGAGAAAGTTACGGAGATAACGCTATAGGTTACTCAAAACATCGAAGAGAGAAATAAATAAATGTATTTTATTAGCAGGAATGACACCTGAGCATAAACTAAACTCAAAATGCTACAAAGTTGTTTGTACTGTTTTAGAAAAAATAGACGAAGCTAAGTGTTATTGTCCAGTTTCGGAGGGAGGCTGTAAGCATGTTAATGCTTTTCTCATGTGGCTCCATCGTAGGAGGGAGGAACCATCCACTACGGAGACAGTGTTATTTTTATCATCAGCTTAGACCTTTAAAAAGTTTATAACTACCATGGTCTTTGGAAAGGAAAAAAATCAAGCGGTGATCAATGATAGTCTTTCAGAACACCTTGCAGAAGCAAAAAAAAGATAAATTACGATTAGTAGGCTTTTAGATATTACAATACTGAAAACTTACATAAAATTTCTTCTGTAAGTTCTTTGTGGCATTACTTATTCTTTTTTCTTATTCTTTTGGGAATCAAACCACAATAATGTTTTTTATTTTTTATTTCGACGTTTCGGTAGCGTTCCAGCTACCGTTGTCAATATTAACTAGTAATAAAATTGATAAAAAAAATGTTTGGTCCCTATCTGACACAAAAAAGAATTACATAAAATTCTTGAAAAACAAATTTCAAAAAAATTAAAAAAAATTAAAACAAATTGGAATTTTTTTAACTACAGACTGCCCAATTATAGGAGCTTCTCCAGATGCTATTTATGATGAATGTGTAGTGGAAATTGAATCACCAATGTTGAAAAGAACAAGGAAAACTTATTTTGATGAAGCAGGTAATATTAGTTCCAAATTTTTACGTCAGAATCAGATGCACATGCACCTCACTGTTAAAAAAAGCGATATTTGTTAAAGCTGATCCTGACTTTGAATCAAATAAAACAATTTCTTTTAAAACACATAATATTCGCCAGTTTTGTTGATGATCTACTGAAAAAGTTTACCTGTTTTTTGGAATCCATTGGACCCATTACTTTATTGAATAATTTTGAACATTAATAACACCACAAGCTATAAGAACAATATTATTTACGTATTTTAGAAAATTTAGATTAATACAAGCGTGTGGTTTTCAATAACCCTCTCAATATGGATTCACAACGTATTTTATAAGGTAATTTATAACGATTATGTACTTCTGATTGAAGAAAAATGAAATCTTAAAAATACACCAACGAAGTATGTTGACTTATCAGTGAATGCTTCGAGTCTTTTTATACTTGTTAGATGTTTTAATCGTAGTACTTTAACATTCTGGAATTTCACAATAATTATAGCTTTTTTACTCTGGTTCTGGTCCATTGTGTCGAATAGTTTAAATTATTTATAAATGTTCTATTTCACAAACATAACACTGTTTAGAGTTTGCTTAACGTATAATAAAGAATGAACTTATAAGCAAGCAAAATACCTACTGTCAGCCCATTGGATATTGTGGTCGTGATGGTATAGCTCAATATTTGGTGAATGCGCAAATTGGAAAAACCAGATTCCCTTCTCAGTTGTTGTAATACATTCATTCATTCATAGGTTTGGGTTGGGCTCAACAGCCCAGGCCCTTGAACTGAATATTTGTACCAATGCCCTTGTTATCTACCTACTTCCATTCCAGAAGCTTCGTGTCTTCTATATGGGCCACCAGCTTACCTGGAGGAATCTTCAGTAGTTGTGATGGCTGGTGTCATTTCCACTCCAAAGTGCTTCCATCTGAGTCCTTGTAAATTCTCATAGAAGTAGAGTATGTGAGTAGAGTTTACATTTTCTGCACATAGGTTCACTAACTTTGCCCGTACTGTGCAGATGCTTCCTCAGGGTACAGTGTCCAGTCACCAGGTAGGTAACTGTCTTCAAATTTCTCTTACCCAGTTTGAATAGCCTGGACGAAAGTTCCTTGTCTAAGTTATTCAGTAAACTCTTAATATGGAGGTGTCCTTGTGTCAGCCTAGCGAGTTCCCGACTTACCCTCTTATGTAATTCTTTGTGATTCCACAAAACGGTTCCAGACCTGTGTAGGCTCCTTTAGAACCTTCTTTAGCTAACTGGTCTGCCATTCTATTCGCTGCAATCCCCTCATGTGCCGGCATCCATATTAGAGATACTTTGTTGTCTCTTGCCAGCATTTTAAGGGATTCTTCACAGTTTTTTACCAAATAAATAAACTAGACAATACCATGATTAATAATACAAATATTTAAAGGCAGTTATTTAGTTTCATATCACTTTACAGAGGTTTTTCTAATATTTGGCGAATGCGTCGGGTTTGCAGTTTTCCATCATTACCGAATAAATAAAGTCTTTGGCGAATTAGCAGAATACATGCATAATTTAATTTTGAAATGTTACCAATATATCGAAAAGTAACCCCTCGTCATTAACTGATAGAAAGCCACGTGACCGGAACATTCCGAGACGCGTGTCAAACCGGAACAGTAAGCCATCATATCTCAGCGACATGCCATTTGAGTTGGATGACTCACAATCTCTTCAATTGACCGAAAAGACATTTGATAATGTCGCTTAATGCAATTTATCCCCTTGAATTTGGCACAGCTGCATAGCTTGTGTTTTTTGATGTATGTGAGCTTTCCAGAGTTTTAAAGATGTGGAGAATACAATTAAGTTATTGTAATGTTTTTCTTATTTATTTAAACAGTTTAAAATTATACATATGTATATTGAAAATTTCTTAACCTACTATGGAACCAAACAAAATTTCAATATCAAAATATTTTATTCTCCTCTTAATTGGATTCATTTATTACAGCGAGCCTGCAACGTCTTTAGACCTTTCAAAAAAAATGTTTCTTCTTGCTCTGCAAACCAGACCTATACAGCTTTTACTACCTCCTCGTTGAACGAACATTTACGACCTTTTAAACTTTTTTTTCAGTTAAGGAAAGAGATGATAGTCGGACGGAGCCAAATCTGGTGAATAAGAGGGGTGTTCTAATAATTCAAACCCTAAATCACGAATTTTTTGCATGGCAACATGAGATTTGTGTGCAGGGCCGTTGTCCTGCAAAAACAAAACACCTTTGGATAGCTTTCCGCGTCGATAATCCGGCTGGTAATTTCGCCCCCAAACTAAAATATAATTATTTCTGCTTCTTGGAAATTTTTAGGAATAACAGGTAGTTTAGACGGATATAAAACCCTTATATTATTATAATTTGCCATCATTTGAATTATTACTTAGTTTGAGTACGTGTGAATTGTAGTGAGAAAGCAAATTATGGAAGTGAAAATTATTAAAAGTAATCGTGGCAAGGATTTACTTGTAGTTAACGGTTACAAGTTTCATTTCCACAAAAAACTGAAAACTTCAGAAGAAACTTGTTGGAAATGTACCAACAGAAAATGTAAGGCCTGTATCTATACATTAGGTTTATCAAGTGCAATATTCGTGACTAAAACTTCATCCGAACACTGTCATCTTGCGGACATTTCAACGTTAAATAGGCAAACAGTTTCTGCAGTTTGCAAGAGGAAAGCTGTTGACGATATTTCTGAAAAACCGTCAAAAATTATACGTATGGCATTGAAAGAAAATTTACCAGCGACACTAACAACCAGGGACGTATATGTATAATAGTCGACGTAAAATATTACGCTTTCGAAAAATATTAACGATGTACATGAAATTTTGAATTCGATTGACGTAAAAACTTCACGTGATGAACAATTCCTTTTTATTAATTGTGTGTTAAATAATATCATTGTGTCTTTCAAATCCTGAAGCACTGGGGAAAACGCAACGAATCTACGTCGACGGCACATTTGATTATTGTGCCAAATATTTCACACAAATGTTTACAATTCACGGTTTTTTACACGGACATTACATACCTTTGATGGTATGCCTTCTACCCAATAAAAAATCGGAAACATACGAAAGACTGTTTCTTTTGGTTCAAGATAAGTGCTCCAAAATTAATATTAACTTCGATTTTAAGGAAATAGTGTGTGATTTTGAAATGACCATACATAAAGCCGTTCGAAAAGTTTGGCCTTCCACCCAAATCATCGGATGCAGATTTCATCTCGCCCAGGCATGGTTCCGGAAAATTGAAACTATCGGTCTAGTTGTGGAATATAACGATGCGAGCAGTGATATTGGTCGGTGGTTGCACTTGACTTTTGGTCTTACTTATTTAGATCCTAATGAAGTGGGTGATTGCGTTGCGTTCGAACTATTCGAAAATAGACCAAATGACATGAGATTGGAGAAGTACGCTGATTATCTAATCGAGAATTATGTTGATGAAGAATCTCTTTTTCCACCGAAAATTTGGGCCAAAAATTCGTCTGACCTCACGCGAACAACAAACGCTTGCGAAGCTTTTCACAGAACTTTTAACGATTCATTTTACAAAGAACATCCAAATATAATAACATTTCTTGAGAAATTGAATGAATTCCAAATCGAAACTTATATCAAGTTGCAAAGTTGTCATTTGAAACATTATGTAAGAGACCCTAAAATTAGAAATCGTCAAAAATGTATTGAAAACCTTATAGAAAAATACAAAAACTCTGAAATAGATAGAACTCATTTTTTAACATGTATTTCATTTAAATGTGTAAAATTTTGAAACTCTCATTTGTGTAAAAATTATTTATATGTTCATGCCATAGAGTTGAAATTAAAACCTTTAAACTATTTTCATGTTTTGATTTTATTTCTTCTTTGAACCGAAAGCATATACCTGATTGCGGGGACGAAATTACTTGTAGGGAATTTATACCTGTCAGCCATGGGGACCAAATAACCTTTTGAAATTTCGTGACGTCATCTTTGGGGACCAAATTACCAACTCCGGATCACAAAGGGTATTAAGCATATTTTCGTAAACCTCTTAACCCTCATTAGAAGTGTCAGTGTGAAGTTGGACGTTAAAAAAAGTAAACCAGAGTTACGCAATAAATTCAAAGAAAAAAAGATGTTCACCGAAATTGTGAGAATCGAAAAATTGGAGTATCGAGCCATCATCAAGTACCTACCTGTATTTAAAAGGGTTAAGAGGTAAGCAGATTTACGAAGATATGCTTAATACCCTTGGTGATCAATGTCCTTCGTCCTCTCCAAGACCTAAGAAGTTTCGTGTCCAAAAATCTGTTGGAAAAGTTTTTGCTTCAGTTTTTTGGGATTGCCATGGAGTAATCATGATTGATTTTTTGGATAAAGGTAGAACAATAACCGGAGATTACTATTCGACATTACTGACCCCTCTACGGGAAAAAATTAAAGAGAAAAGACGCGGAAAGCTATCCAAAGGTGTTTTGTTTTTGCAGGACAACGCCTCTGCACACAAATCTCATATTGCCATGCAAAAAATTCGTGATTTACGGTTTGAATTAGTAGAACACCCCCCTTATTCACCAGATTTGGCTCCGTCCGACTATCATCCCTTTCCTCAACTGAAAAAAAAGTTTGAAAGATCGTAAATTTTCTTCCAACGAGCAGGTAATAAAAGCTGTGGAGGTCTGGTTTGCAGAACAAGAAGAAACATTTTTTTTGAATAAATGTATCCAATTAGGAAGAGAATATGTTGAGTAATAAAATATTTAAACATTGAAATTTTGTTTGGTTCTATAGTAGGCTAAGAATTTTTCAATATACATATGTATATATCGTTTTTCCAATCAATATAAATGAAATAAAGCCGAAATGAAACAAATAGGATTCAATGTATATTATGCTATTAAGTTACTCCTCAGTGGGAATCTAGGGAATTAAGTTTAGCCGGACGCGCACGTGCAGGCTTTGCATCAAAGCACGTGTCTTCGTTAGTTTAATGAGACATTCTAGTTAGAACACGTGTACGTCTCCCCCAAATTATATGCAGACAAGAATTAGCCGAGATAGACGGAAAATCCATGGAGACAGTACCATGAAAACAAAACGAATTTTCAATGGAAATTGATAGAAAATTATTATTGTTCCCTTATTCTCTTTTTCTCCGATTATCATGCACTATTTTTTCTTCAAACGTTCGAGATAAAACAATAAAAGAAAACGAATTTTTCAAAATTATTAACTCTTACTTTTCAATATCGGTTTGCTAGATAACTTTTGAAAAAAGCATGTTCTCCAAAAAGAAGGCAGTGGTCCACGGTGTCGAAGGCCTTTGCTAAGTCTAGGAAGACCGCAATTATTGTAGGTATAATTAAATGCAGTCTTATCATGCAGGTCATACGATTCACTCACCGTTTTTGTTTTCCTTTATTGCGTTTAATCACAACTTCCAAATAAAATCCGGTAAGATTAATAAGACAGGCTTATGCAATTTTGACGGGAGAAAAAAGGATAGGTATGTATTTAGTTTTCAGCGATTCTAAAAAGTCTTTCATCAGCAAAGTAATTATTTAAATGTAAGTTATGTCACTTTGACAATTCAAAGTGACAGTATGAATAATAAGAAGCAATTTTCCGGTATTTAGCATCCTCAAGCAGAAAAAAATGGTACTTAATATGATAGATTATTTCGATAACGAATGAAAAAGTGGAAATCAGTCAACCAGTGTGCAGTTGGAAAGTATGTGGATGGAGGTTTCTTCTTCCATTCCACAAAATCTGCATTCTTCTTCCTCCACTATTTTGAGCTTTTTCAGGAGCCCATTCAGGCGACAATGTCCCGTCAGGATCCCTGTTAAAACTCTTAGCGCAGTTTTACTTTGACTTATGCATTCTTTTGATCTCAACAGGTTGTAGTCACCCAGAAGAGTCTTTGATTGTATAAGCCCTACTAGATCTTTCCAATGGTCAGATCTTCTCTTTTTCTCGGCTTTACTTATTTCTTCCAATATTACATTGGGGCTGATTCCGCAAAAGGGTTCAGGCCCCCAGAAAGGTGTTTCAGTCCCCATCTTTGCTAGTTCATCTGCTATTTCATTTCCTTCTATTCCAGTGTGTCCTGGAATCCATAGTAAGGTGACTATGTTGTTCTCGCCTAGTTCATTGAGTTTGTCTAGGTATTCCCACACCATTTTGGAACTGATTACACAAGAGCTCAGTGCCTTAATGGCTGCTTGACTATCCGACATTATGATAATCCTTTGTCTTGTGTATCCTTTATCAATATTGAACTGGGCGCACTTTTTTCCCAAGCTTTCAGAGTGTTTGGTTCCTGGCCCGAACACTCCTATCCCAGTTCCTTCTATTGCTTTTGAGCTGTCTGTGTACCATTGAATGGCATTCTTTCCAAGTCTGGTAATGGAATTTGGATCCCATTCCTTCTTGTTGCTCATTTCCGTAACGAATTTCTTTGAAAAGTTATACTTTTTCATCATACCGTCTTGTGGCATGTGCCAGGTTGTCTGATTTCTAAGAAGTGAGGAGGTGTTTTTTTTTAATGATTCCCTCTCTACTTAGTCTGTATCTTGTTCTTTCTGCAACACTTTCCACCACCATATATAAAGGGGTGAGGTTGAGAATCACTTTCATGGCTGCCGTTGGGCATGTTCTCATTGCTCCTGTAATGCATATACAGGCTAGTCTTTGAATTTTGGAGAGGTTTTCTCTCGTCGTCAATAGGCTAGTTCTACTACACCACGCAATGGCTCCATAAGTGATGATTGGTCTCACTATGGCAGTGTACATCCAGCTTAGGATTTTTAGGTTACAGCCCCAGTTTCTTCCCGTCAGATTCCTGCACACCATTTTAGCCATTTTTGCCTTGTATGTAATCTCCTTTTCGTGTTTGTTCCACAAGAGTTTACTGTCTAGAGTTAAGCCTAGATACTTGACTTCTTGTCTCCATTCAATCTCGTTCCCATCAAGTTTTATGGTTTTGAGGTTGAGTTTTCTTTTCTTAGTGAAGACTATCAGGATGGTTGTCAGTTGTCTTTTTCTAATAGAATCAACTGCAGCCGACATTTCACATTCTTCCTGTGAATAAGATTTAAAAATCACATGAATGATATTAATTAATATTCTCCAAATGAATATATTTAACAAATTTAACTGTTTCTCAACGAATTATCCCAGTTAATTGATCGTGAGACTAAGTGAGGTTATGTTTTTATAAACGGTAGAAATTTTTGTATTCTTGTCCCTTTTGTAGTATGCAGGAAACATCAACCATCATTATTATCATTATCATAAGTGTGATTAAAAATTTAGAATTTTGTTTTGATGCCTAGATGAAAGAAATTAGTAAGGCTATATTGGTATGATTGAGTAGGATCGTCTTCAGACTCTTCAGAGAAAGGTTGCGGACGTTTTCCAAGTAAATGAATGTGTCATTTCGCGGCATCTCCATTCTTCTCCATAGATATAAAGCAGCTGGAGACTTGAGAGAAACAGCTATAGAAATTGACGACTACCCCGTCCAAGATAGTTCTGACTGTGTATACCCGTATACAACCTCTTTTATAATAACTAATGACATATATTTCAAAGAAACATATAAAGAATGTGGAGTATTGAAGACCTTTAACTGTTAATACATAATATGTGTGATTAAAATGGATATATACCAGTATCGCGTCTATAGTAGTTGATTTTAAAAGTTATATACTGGGAAAATTAATGTATTAATAACATTAAATATCAAACATTTCTACCTTCCAGTAAAAGCCCACACCCTGTTTCCATTGTTGGCAAGCGCGTTGGCTGGAAAAGCGGGGAAGAGCGGAAAATGCTGAAAACGGAATATGGAATGAAATGGCTTGGGGCGGAAACGTTGCCAAGCAACGTCTAGTACAAGATCCTGTTTCTAATATGGCGGCCGGGATCAATAAGTCAAGTCCTTGGGGTATGTATATATGTATATAAAGCAAATAATAAATGACGATATATTGTTACAAATATACCGAGTTGTATATAAAAAAATTTGTGTACTTATAAAATTGGAAATTACCCATATTGAAGAATGCAAACGAGATAGCACTAGATAAGCTAGACATACAGATGCACAAATATTTGGGCTACGAATAAATAAAGACAAAACAAAATTTATGCTAGTGGGGGGAAAGAAAAACGGAGCAATGATACTCACTTAATAATAAAAAGTTTGGAATTGTATCAAGCTTCAACTTGTATAAGTGAAGACAAGATAAAAGAAAGAATATTGAAAACAAACCAAATTCTTGGCATAAATAAGAAACTATTGAAATCTAAATTGATCAGCAAAAAAACCAAGTAGATGAAGGTATAAAAGCATTGATTGGAAAACAAAATGCAGAGACAAAAGATAGAACTATAACAAAAGTAGCTAGGAGAAATAATAGTATATTATACACCAAGATGGTGAAGACTATTATTATTGACCTAGAATCAAGATTATTTCGCGAGGGGCTTTGCCCCGAGCGGAATAAGGTGCGAGGTTTATAAATGTCTCCACCACCATAGTGTATATACAATTTTTTCCACTACTAGCCAAATTTAAGACAAAAATTAAAAATAACTCACAAACGCACCACGAGAAGCGTTTACTCCGTCGTCTGACTGACAAGTACACTGTCAGTTTTCGATATAATATTATACAGGGTGTACCAATCTTACGACAAACTTCGGTATATGGGTTATTTTAAGAAATATCAAAAAATGTTATCAACAAAAATAAAATTATATCGAACTATACAGAGTGCTGCATAACTCCGTTACAAACCAAACATATGATTTTTCAAATGGGAACCCCTGTATATTATACCGAATTCGGATTTGTTACATTTTTTTGAAGCTTTTGATATAAGATTTTGCCACGTTATACAAAGTCTTTCAAAAGATATGGACACGTTTATGTGAAAATAGTAGGTGAATCAACGCTATGTAGCTTGTTGTACGTTGAAGAAAAAAAATGTATTTTGCCAAACAGAGTTTTGTAATATGATGCAATATCTCAGTATCCTATTTAATTTCAATTATATTCTTTCTTGTATACAGGGTGAACGGAAACTTGAACCTGTCAATTTCTTTCTTATTTCAAATGGAACACCCTGTATTTTATAGCAAAAATAGGTAATATTTATTGTAAACTATTATTATTGACCTATTATGTGAAAGCAATAAACGTTGTATGTAACAAAAAATCCTAATTAATGGTAAATTTTAATGAATAATTCATTCCAAACAAAACTAGCTACCAAAAGTATAATTCTAACCGTAATATTAAGCTGAAGGTTCAAAGTGTTCACCGTTAACATAAATGCAATGCTGTAAGAGGGGGCCCAACTGATTGGCCAGCTCGGTCACCCGATTTAACAAAAGTATATTTATTTTTTTCGGGTCTTATAAGGAATAAGTTTATAAAATCCCCGGCTATTAGAGATGACATGAAAAGAATAATTAGAGCGGCAATTCGATCTGCTAACGCTGATATGCTGAGAAATGTTAGTCAATCATTTGTACTATTCTGCAGCATTGCATTTATGTTAACGGTGAACATTTTGAACCTATAGTTTAATATTACGGTTGGGATTATACTTTTGGTGGCTAGTTTTGTTTAGAATAAATTGTTCATTAAATTAGGATTTTTTGTTACATACAACGTTTAATGCTTTCACATAATAGGTCAGTAGTTATATTTTACAATAAATATTACAAAATAACTGTGTTTTTATAAACTTTGTGTATAGGGAATGCTTGACAAAAATTAAATAATAAGAATATGACAGGTTCGAGTTTCCGTTCACCCTGTATACAAGAAAGAATATAATTGAAATTTAATAGGATACCTACGGAGATATTGCATCATATTACAAAACTCTGTTTGGCAAAATACATTTTTTTCTTTAACGAGCAACAAGCCACATTGCGTTGATTTACCTACGATTTTCACATAAACGTGTCCATATCTTCTGAAGGACTCTGTATAAAGTGGCAAAACCCTATATCGAAAGCTTCAAAAAAATGTAACCAATCGGAATTCGGTAGAATATACAGGGGTTCCCATTTGAAAAACATATGTTTGGTTTGTAACGGAGTTATGCAGCACTCTGTATAGTTCGATATAATTTCAAAATATGGACCTTCAGCACATCTACTATTTTTGTTTATAACATTTTTTGATATCTCTCAAAATAACCCATATAACGAAGTTTGTCGTAAGATTGGTACACCCTGTATATATTAATTCAGGTATAGTAGTTCAACAAAAACTTGTACAACATAATTTTGTATACTCAAGAGATTGTCTTTAACATATTTGCTGCTTGAAATTACCTTCCAAGATGAAATAATTAATTGAATAAAAATGCCATTAGTTCAACATTCGCGCTCAACCAAAAATGACTGATGACATAACGAGTACTTTCATAATATATCGAAAACTGACAGTGTACTTCTCAGTCAGACGACGGGGTAAACGCTTCTCGTGGTGCGTTTGTGAATTATTTTTAATTTTTGCTTCCATCTTATGGAAAATAAAAGACCACTCAAATGCGGATATTTGGATACCAGCTTATTCGTCTTGAAAAATAGAACATTTGATAACATTGCGTCAATGTTGTGACTTATATAATTAACTCACAATTAATATTATTTTTAAAATCGCTTACGGAGATTGTATGAGTAAGACAGAGAGAAAATACGTAAACCAACTTGTATTAGAGATTCCACTTCATTCCACCAAGTAAAGAGATAAGAAATGAATAAATAAAACCAGACAGGGTTGAACCGACCTAATTTTGTGAGTTAATTTTTATATGTTGTTTTTTCTTTGTAGTATTTTGAAGTGAAGTTGTTGGCATCGGTAACTCTTAAAAAAATAGGATAGGGATACGGAAAAGATTTTTTCATATGCTAGATGTTAAATGTCTATAAACTGTTAATACAAAAATGCATGTGAAATGTGTGTAGGTAATGAACCCAACGTAAAGGGTGATAATAAAAGATAATGTATAATTCTTAGAGTATTCCCTCTTACGCGCTCCACCTTCCCCCCACAGGCATCGCCTGAGGACCTCATTACCTTCTATCCGCGAAGTGTAGCACCTTATTCCGCACGTGGCAAAGCCCCTAGCGAAATAATCTTGGTGCTCGGTCACCACCTTGGTAAATAATATACTATTAAAATGTAGCCTTTATCAACAAAAAAACTTCAAAAGTGATGAAAATACCCTGTATGAAGAAATATATAAAAAATATATTCTATTTCCATCGTCTATTGACATTTGTACAACTTCAGTTACCCTTAAATAAGTTCAATCTTTTAAATATTGAAGTTTCCATGCATTATTATTTGCTGTCAATGTAAAGTTCAAACTGTTTAAATAATAATGTTTTAATCTAGCATTCCACTTAATAACATTCGAACATAACATGGAATTGTCAAAAAATCAATCAAACCCTCTAAAGGTTTAAGAGGGATTGCATGAAAGGCTTCTAATAGCCATTACCAATAACGTCATAAAAAATGCATATAATTCCCAATTGAACATTCATGGAAGTGGTTCTGTCGTTTTGGAAAAATATGTTGTGATTTTTAACTATTTTAGGGGAAAAACTTTTGAATAAAACAGTAGTTTCAGTAGGGTGGTCACCCTTGAGAAATATTGAAATTCACAATTTGTGTTTAGTGCTATTTTCCCGAATTGCAGAGGCTGGAGAAATTTATATGTGGATTATTACAAACTGGAGGAAAACTGCAAAAAGTATTTTAGAATAACATTTGGATACATAATTAAAGATCAAACATATATAACATTTTTATTCTTGTTTCGAAAATAATAGATTACAACAGAATTCAATAGAATACGAAATGTCTATTTTGGTCAATCAGTAGAATGCAATTAGTTTTATCACTATCACCAATGTAGTTTCCCTCAATAACTCAGGAGGCTGATGTATGTAACTATGTTTATGCTGATGCAATCTATGGCTAGGTACAGGACCCCGGAGGAACCAAAAGGCCCCGTAATGAGAATCAATAAATATCAGAAATCACTAGCAATAGCTAAAAATATTTGTGGTCTATTTCACGATAGGTACTTGTGGTGAGGCACATGTGGAATAAAAATAAACGGGGCACAAATTTACTTCTCCAGCATGAAAATTATTTTATTTCAACCGCCGTCTCAATAAGCTCTAAGCAATAAATAAATAATTTTTGAAATATTTTTATGTACACAAGGCACATGACAAGACAATGACATTTGACCGTCGTAATCTGACATTGAAGTTCCATACAGAGCCATCAATCAAGACGGTGGAACAGCTGAACGAATGTACAGTGTATATGCTGCACGCATATACACTAAGCGATCAATAAGTCATTATGAAATGAAATAGTCAGGAAATTTGTTGCACGATAAACTGAAATTTGTCTTTAGTCCAGTTAGAGAAGAGACATTCGCTGATGATTTAATTATTTTTGAAGATCTGAGACTGAATATAGTGCAACTTTAAAGGAAAATAAAAAGGTTATGGTTATACAAGGATAAAAAGAAAACAAAATTGTCGAAGAACAAGAAATAGAACAAGTAATAAGTACCATATGATGGACACAACGTTCATAAATAATGAAGAATTATCAAAGAATGCCAGTCTAAATATATAATATATATATAATAATATATAATAGGCATTAGGACCCAGTGACACCTATGTCCTAACGACTTCGACAATTGCGGAACTAGCCAAACGTTACACCCATGCTCAATCCCTTAAGAGATGGGATGGAATCAAAGGATGCAGTCTTGCCAGGATCACCCTGGGAGACCCTGGAAAGCTGGAGCCGAAGAAATATTTGACAATGACCAGGAAAAACCAACGTTTAACAGTAGGATTCCTGACTGGCCACTGTTAACTAATGAAATACCTCCTTAGTATAGCTAGGGGACACACCTCTATGCAGGATGTGTGAACAGGAAGATGAAACTGTCTTATATGCGAGTGTCCGGAGTTATCGTCAATAGTGTGTGTTCGGTAGTTCGGTGAGTCTTGGCCTACACCTGCCGATATAAAGGAGATGTCTCATAGTGACCTGTCCATCTTCCTGGAGGGACACGTTGGACGATGACCTTGTAGGAACAGGAAGATGAAACTGTCAGGCATGTCTTATGCGAGTGTCCGGAGCTATCGTCAATTAGAGAGTGTGTTCGGTGAGTCTTGGCCTACACCTGCCGATATAAAGGAGATGTCTTCTAGTGACAGGAAGGTTAGGTTGGACGATGACCTAGACCAAGGAGGACAACTTCTCGGGAGGATGTACAATGGGTCACATGTGGCCTAAGTGCTGTGAGCCTACAGATACAGATACAGGCCAATATTAACTCATGGTTGTGAAATGTGGGTGCTAAATTAAGCACCGAATAGTGAAATACAGAGGGTTATGAAAGAAGAGAGAAAAAATTAGGGACACAGATATAAGAGGTGATCTAGAAATACAATCAATACTAGAATTTATAAAATACAGACAAATGGGATGGTGGGGAAATTTACAAATAATGTAAAGCACAAGACAAATATAGGAAGCAAAAATAGTTGAGAAGAAGAGGAAGATGCAGACAAACGTGGAATAAAACTAAATAAAAAAAATGTTAAAATATTGGATGATAACATTGTTGCATATGTACCTTTAGAGTTTTGGTTAAGCATGTTTTGATGTACCTTAAATGTATAAAAATGGTTGACCAAAAAAATTTGCAAGCACTCCCACTATTGCTTGTATAAAGATTATCTCGCATCGGTATTTTCCGTCAAGTAGCGATCGTGTATCTCCGTCCCGATTAAGTGGCGACGTTCTTATGTTTGGACAATCCCCGTGACTTCACGACCACGTAATGAGTTGGATGTATTCATTGGGGGTAAACTACCCTTACTGCTCTTATATAACTAGGAATCGGGGGTGGATCTCGATCTAGGGGTAATACATCTTATATATGGTTTTATTGCATGTGCACTTATTAAGTTGATGAATTCGGTGTTTCGACGACGTATTGAGTTTTTGTGTTTAGACCGGGTGGTAATTTCACGCTGAGTGGTATAGGGGTGGTTAATGAAAAGAATTTTTTTATGTGCAAGACGTCTCAGCTTTTAAAGTAAATGTTTTAACTAAAATAAGGACATTCATTTCAAACACGTAGAAAATCACATACAGGGGGACGTCTTTTTGTTCATATGTAGACGTTATAACTTTCACCACCTCCCCCCTATGGTCACTCATGAGAGTTTCAACAAGTCAATAGTAGAAGTAATAAACAGTGGCGACTCAAGAAACAAGAAAATATTTAAAACACTTATATTTGGAAACATCCACTGCGCAATCTCCATCCCAATTGGACTGCTCCATTTTTACCATTAACTACCATCACTAAAAACCGAAATCGACCATTTCTATTTACCGACCGGCGAGTGCCACCACATTTATCTCTTAGTCAAAGGCATACATCACATAGTTTCCCTATGGTGCAGACTCTTAAGTTCGCTACGTTAGAGCAGCCTCGAGCGAGTATAGTGTAACTAATGTTAATGTGATGACCTTGAATTGTATTACAAATTTTATGCAGGTTAATTTTAATCCATTATATTAATTTGAATTACATTTGAAAAGCATTATTTCACAATATTCGAATTTATAAAAAAAATTCATGAATGCCATTAGGCGGCTTTTTCCTTCAAAGGGATTAAAAATATGGGTCATCACATTAACAATAGTTACACTATACCTGTCTTTATAAAGCAACTCACCTATATCTATAAAAATCGGTTGTATGTCATTCAAAATAGATTACATTTTAGAGTACTGTAAAAATACACATCTCATGTTGTAATTTACTAAATTAAATAAATAATACAATTCGATTAGTATAGGTAAGATGAGCGTAACCCCACACTCTTCTGTATCTGTAGAGTAGGGAGGGTGAGTGTGTAGGTTCACAGCACTTAGGCCACATGTGACCCATTGTACAAGATACAGGCATACAAAGATTTGAAAATTTGTGTAACCACAAAAAAATTTCTCAGTAGATAAAAAATTAAATTTATGATAAATATTAAAACGTAAAAAATTGGAAACACCCGAAATAATAAATTGTTGTCACTTCGTCTGAGTTGTCTGGAAGATCTCGTTGTATCTAGTGCGTTCTGGGAGTGTCTTAATATTTAAAAATTATAATTTTGTAAGAAAATTTTTAGTAAATATGATAAATTGAATAAATGTTTTAAATTTTGTAAAAAAAAGAGTTTCTTAAAATATTTCCGATTGCGTTTTTAAACGATTTTTTTTATTTAAAAATATGCTAGACTAAATAGATGTTTTAAATTGGGAAAAAAATTAAGGGGTCTCAAAATATTATATAAATTAGTTTTGGAGGCGATTTTTCTTTTTATATTATGTATTTATTTTTATTATTTATTTTATTATTCTTGTTTTAATAACTTTCTGTTTAAATAAAAATATTAAATTGTTTTAAATGGTTGACCTATGGACACCCAGAAGGTCCCACCAGAAATCATTTCTTTTTCTCTCCCTAAATTATCCTTTCTGAGTTGTCTAGAGCAATCGGTTTTACCTAGGGAATTCTGAGTCTTATAATATATCAAAAACTATAATTTCACAATAAAATGGTTAATAATATGCCTGACTAAATAAATAATGTCTTAAAAAACTTTCTTAAAATATCTATGGATCTGATTTCAGCTATAGAAAAAATTAAATTATTGAACAATTTTTCATTTTATATTATAAAGTTTAAAAAATTATTTTTTTTTATTTAATAAGATTTCAATATTGAAAAGAAGAATTAATTTTTTTTCCATTATTCATTAAATAATGAGTTTTTTCATTATTTTTGTTTTGATAACTTTTTAATTGAAATAAAAAATATTGAATTTTGATTACAACCTAAATGATTGACCGATTTGCTCTCAGAAGGTTGCAGAAAAAGCTTAACCTGAAAAAGAAGAGACACAAACAAAATACACATAAAAATATCCTCTTGCTGGGGTGTCCAATATTTAATATATTTATAAAATTATTGAATTACGAAAAAACTTTAAATAGCAAGAACTTTTCAGGCACACTTTTTGAATAACAAAAATAAAAAGACAGTTGTTAAAATTTCAAAAATATTTAAAAAAAAAATTATGAATAGAAAAGAATACTTAAACAAAAAAATAATGAATAGAAAAAAATATTTAAACAAAAAAATTATGAATAGAAAAAAAATATTTAAACAAAAAAATTATAAATAGAAAAAAATTTTTAAATAAAAAAATTATGAATAGAAAAAAATATTTAAACAAAAAAATAATGAATAGAAAAAAATATTTAAACAAAAAAATTATGAATAGAAAAAAAAGTTCAATGATTAAAATGGAAAATTTTATATAATTTAAACTATTATTATTCTCACAATTATTTTTATTTTTGTTATTCGTCACCACATTCTCCTACCTTTAGGCATATCGCATTTCTTGAGCTAAAACGACACCGGTAAAAACTGTAAAAAAAAGAAAACTATATTAATTCCACATTGTTGGATTAAAAACAGTGAAGAAAAATATTTTTTCTACGAGCGGGCGGAAAATTGAATTTTCCACACACATTTTAGTGTGAAAATTAATTTTCTCGCACCGTGTGGAAATAATTTACCACCTCAATATATCAAATTAATAATAAGCCATTCAACAAGCAACTAACATCTGCTATAAATTTAAGTAATGCAAATAATTGTACTCTTACAATAAATTATAATTAGATTTTGACATGTAACTACACATAGATTCAAAAGTTTTGCATCACCCCAAATCTCCGAAAAAAAAATGTGTTCATTATAAATGGATCAGAGATTAATCAAATAATTAGTTTCAATAAAAAAAAACGTGTATAATTGTCAAAAATTTTTATTATCCAATAATAAACTTGCTTTAAACATGAAAAGTATTCTTAGGAATTAAACAAATTAAATACAAATTGATTCTTCTTAAAGAAAAGGTTGAGTGAGAACCTGCATGAGAACTTTTAATAAAGAGTATTTCCACCT
>CAJUYH010006821.1:0-19091 GCA_910591685.1 Galerucella tenella
GGGAAACTTGACCTACTTTGCCTGTCTTGGTTCCTTGATGAACCCTTTAGCCTGTCTCATTCCTGGAACCATTTTCCACCATTTTAAAGACTGATTTTGTGAAGGTATTTACCGGGAAACTTGACCTACTTTGTCTGTCTTGGTTCCTTGATGAACCCATCGGCCTGTCTCATTCCTGGCACCATTTTCCACCATTTTAAAGACTGCTTTTGTAGAGATATTTACCGGAAAACTTGACTTACTTCGCCTGCCTTGGTTCCTTGATGAACCCATTGGTCTGTCTCATTCCTGGAACCATTTTCCCCCATTTTAAAGACTGCTTTTGTAAAGATATTTACCGGAAAACTTGACTTACTTCGCCTGCCTTGGTTCAGTGATGAACCCTTTGGCCTGTCCCATTCTTGGCACCATATTCCACCATTTTAAAGACTGCTTCTGTGAAGGTATTTACCGGAAAACTTGACCTACTTTGCCTGACTTGGTTCCTCGATGGACCCATTGGCCTGTCTCATTTCTGCCACCATTTTCCACCATTTTAAAGACTGCTTTTGTGAAGGTATTTACCAAAAACCTTGACTTACTTCGTCTATATTGGTTCCTTGATGAACCCTTTAGTCTGTCTCATTCCTGGCACCATTTCCACCAGTTTAAAGACTGCTTTTGTAAAGATATTTACCGGAAACCTTGACTTACTTCGTCTATCTTGGTTCCATGATGAACCCATTGGCCTGTCTAATTTCTGGCACAATTTTCCACCATTTTAAAGACTACTTTTTTATATAAGCACTGCTATATGTCTTTTGCAATGCTATTGCTATATTTCAAAAGGATTCTAGATCTACTGGACCTCTTCTGTGTTCTTGTGGTAGCCAGGCTGAAGAAAAATTTGTTTTGGCTGTCCAACGTTCCAAGCAAACCTGAACCAATCTGGAATTTATCTACAAAGATCTAATTGCTCCAAAAGCCACTTTTCTTTAGAAGTTTCTGTTTTTCTCTTCCGCAATATTGTTTTTTTTTTCTATAGATATTTGGACGAAACACCATCTAGAACTTTGAGCTTGCCACGTTCTAGAATAAGCAGGTATCCCAAAAATGAAGAAAAAGAAAGAAAAATCAGCCGTACTTCTACAGTTTCATATCAATATCCACAAAACCATGCTCCTTTCAACAGAGGCTACTCGTTAGATAGAAAAAAATCAACTAAAGAAGTTGTTATTGAACTCGATCCCATGCTATTGGATAACACCCCTATTCTATTTAATAAGTATGTTGTGGGTGAAGATGGTGGGTTTGATAGGACCATACCAGGTAAAGGTAAAATACCCTCTTTTTTTACCACTAACAACTTCAGCATCTTATAGGACCATGGTGCTAGGTATTAACTGTCTAATTTGAAGTAACGTATTTTTTAGCAGATTTTATTTGAGTTTGAAGGAAGCATTCAATCCAAATCTATAAAATGTTAACAGTAAACACCGAAACGTAAAGTACGACTGAAAATTTGAGGTTATAAATCGCCAACCTTTTATTTTATTGGTTGGTCTTAGATTCTTGGTCTTACTTCACGAATAGGCAACACTGCTTTAACACTCTAACGCTGCCATATTTCCCTATAGATCAAATTTATCAAAAGCTAAAAAAACTGTTCAAACAGGTATTACAACCAGGCAAATGGTAGCAGACAAAAGATTTGCTCCCGTTTCACCTGGAAGAAGATGTAGAAGCATGCCTAGAGCAAGACAGTTCTTAGAACCTCCTGGGTTTCCTTCTTCCAGCGAAGAAGAAGATTTGGATTCTCTTAAAGACAGCCATACTACTCCCCGACCAAGAAATCCAACACCTAAAAGAACGTCACCTAATCGTAATGGACGATCCAGGAAAAAATCACGTTCTCCAAATCGTAAGTATAGTTTGGCAAGTTTATCTGAAGCTACGGGGCATCAGTAAGAGATGAGGAAACATGGCGGTATCTGTCATAAGCGTACAAATGGCGTACGGTAGGAAGAAGCCCATAACAAATTTGGAAAAGTGTTAATCTTTTAATATCCATAAATTGAAAAAATTATGTTAATAGAAAAGATCCAAGGAAACAAGCACATTAAAGAATTAACGTTTAATCATATTGTTGATGATAATAAAAAAACCCTTTTCTAATTATCATCACTTCATACTTAGCACTTTAGCTTTTTCATAGTTGAACGTGGCAATATCGAATGTTTTCGACTGCATTCTTTTCACGGCTTTAGATAAATTTTCCAAAGTATAGATACGTAATCTTAAGAAGAATAGTATCAGCTAATTATATTTTATTTCCAGCAAACATAAACAGTCCCAGCCCAAGAATGATGACTCCGTTAGGTTACGGTTTCAAAACCCGACACGTAGTAGAAGATTCTGACGACGACTACTACTATAGTGACGAACCTTACGATACTAGCAAACAAAGAATCCGACCAGTTCCCATATGGTTATGTGTTTTCTTAGTAGTCAGCTACATTTTGGCCGGAGCTTATTTATTTATGACGTGGGAAGGTTGGGATTATCTGGATTCGGCCTACTTCTGTTTTATAACGTTAACAACAATTGGATTCGGTGATTTGGTGCCTGCCAAAGAAGTTAGCAGAGATAATGATAGAGCTGCTATAAGTATAGCGCTTTGTTCTTTGTATTTGTTGTTTGGGATTTCGCTGTTGGCGATGAGTTTTAATTTGGTTCAAGAAGAGGTGATTGCTCTTGTTAAGAGTGTCGCTAAGAAGTTGGGGATTATTAAAAGTGATTCGGATGACGAGGATGACGATGATTGAAATTTGTAATTTAAAATATAGTTATTAAATATATAATTATTACAATTATTGTCCCATTTTCTTATTTTTTTAGCTTTTATCGAAGTCCCCAGAAGATGCTTTCAACGCCTTTAAAAACTTTTTTTGGAATGTACCAGCACGCGATCTCTAACGTTCTTAGTTTTTGAGATACAGGCTGTTGAAAGGTGTAGAAGGAATACACATTTTATTTACTATCTTCGCGGGGGATGGGAGTGCAAATTTAAAATTTTTTGTAGGCTATTGTCTCTTCAAAACACATCGACAGTATTAATTGTGTCAAAATCTAATAAGCCAGTGGCGTGGTACGAGGGGTTCGTATATTTGTATTTAAAGCTGGAGACTTTTGTCTGCAATTCTTAATTAAATTTTCTACATAGAAGGTACTCTTTGTTCAACTCGATAGAACACTCCATTTTCAAGATTTTTCACTTTTTATCAAAGTTAGACTTTTTTAAGTTGTTTTTTCTTGAATAAATTTGTAGTACCTACTTGAAGATCACTTACAAATAATTTGAACACAAACCTTTCTTATGTGTTTGTAATTCATAATTATTTACGACTACTACAAATTTTTTGTTTAGAAACATTACAACATAAAAAAGTGTTTTACTGCAATAAAAATATTGAAAATGAAGTGTTCTATCGAGTTTAACAAACAGTACATTTTTTGTAGGGAATTTAATGAAGAATAGACAGCCTAAGTGCTTACGTCACAACTGTGGGCGGAGCCTGGACTGGTTCCAAACAAACTCTCTTTTTATGTAAAAGTCCCATAAGGAATTTATTATTCAGTGTTTTCAACGTCTTAAAGGCAAAATAAGACATCTAGTTTCTATATTGCGTTAGAGGAACGTGCCTTTTAAGTGTTTTTGTAAAGGTTTTTGCCAAGGTGAGTTAATTACTAAATTGAGTTGAATACTCTTTGAGGTTATGTTGGCTATTTTTTTTTATTAGAAACCATCTAAACTGTATTCTGTTTTCTTAATTTTTATATTCAATTATATTCAGAGGGCTTCAAAACATGTCTTAAAGCTTTCTTTGTCCACAAAATGAAAATCACAAACTCTCGCAAACTGAGTGGGTGGTTTATCTTTTCGCCTGTGAGTAAATAAAATATTTCAATAGAACATTCTTTAAAAATGATATTAATTACTCTTTCTTCACCTTATAAGAGAAATCCATTTGTTTCTCTCAGCCTGGTTTGTTGGAAACCGAAAAAATTTGCACTGTAATGCTTGCAACCTGACACAAAGCACATTACCATAGTGTCTTAAAAGCCCTAAAAATATATTCAGTTAAAGTCACAAACTAAATAATAATATACAGATGGGTATAGATAGCTTTATTCAAAATAGGAAAACCTAACTTACATACCTACAATTACATTGTACATAAGTTTAAAGTATACAAACATATGATAAATAAATATATAAAATTAAATAACTACATGTACCTATATAATAAATGTATAAATAAACAAATACAATTGAAAAAAAAACAATAATCACATACATTTCAATCTTTAACAATTTGTAGTAGAAATAATTCTAGGTTCATCGTTTAACTAAATACACATAGATTCAAAAGTTTTGCATCACCCTAAATCTCCGAAAAAAAAGGTGTTCATTATAAATGGATCAGAGATTAATCAAATAATTAGTTTCAATAAAAAAACGTGTATATTTGTCAAAATTTTTTATTATCCAATAAGAAAAGGTTAAGTGAGAACCTGCATGAGAACTTTTAATAAAGAGTATTTCCACCTCTAGAATTTATGCAAGCTTGAAGTCGCCTGCCCATGCTGTTTACCAAATTATTGATATTCTGTTGAGAAATATTTCGCCATTCTTCTCTTGTACACTCCTGGGTGGATTTCTGCGTGCTGCCACTGCCCTGGCAAGCATGTCCCAAGCATGTTCTATGGGATTCATGTCAGGAGATAGGGCAGGCCAGTTCAAACGATTGATCCCTTCAGTTTCAAGATACTCATTTACAGCTCTGGTCCGATGAGGTCGGGCGTTATCGTCCATAAAAACGAAGGAATTGCCAACAGCTGCGCGCCATAGTCTCACGTGAGGATGTAGAATCTCTCTGAGATACCTATCACCAGTCATCGTTTCCTCCACATGAATTAATTCTGTGCGATCATTTAACATGATACCAGCCCAAAACATAGCACTTCCTCCTCTGAAGGGCGGCACGGGGCGAGCATGGGCAAGCTGAGCAACTCTCGTTGGATCCCGCCACACACGTATTCGATGGCTATCTTGTACCAAACAAATCCTTGTCTCGTCGGAAAAAAACACCGAATTCCAAAATTCTTCAGGCAAGGCCGCGTGTTCTTGTGCCCACTGTAGTCGGTGAACTCTGTGCTCAGGTTGTAGTCTGGGCACTCACTCTTATTGGTCGGCGACACCTCAAACCTGTCGCAAGTATTCGTCTTCGTAATGTCGAGATCGATACTTGAACTCCCAACGGATGTCTCATATCTCTTTGGAGTGCTGGTATTGCCATGGTCGGGTTTCTTTGGATAGTTAAATGGATATAGCGGTTCTGCCGCTGATTAGTAACACGCCTTCTACCGCTTCTTGGTCTATCACGAAGAGAATTGGTCTGGAGATACCGGTTCCATACACGAGACACATCACTTTGCCAAACGCCAACTCTGTTGCGTTTGCCATGAACCTTTGAGAATGACCTTCTTCAATTAAAGCCACTATTCTTGCACGATCAATACCACTTATGACTTGACGATTCATGTTTGCACTTAAAATCGTAAAAACCAAATGCCTTGAATGTTAAAATTAAAAAAATATGGAACATATTGAAATGGTAAACATTGATAAACAAGCTAACAAAAAATTGTTAGCGCAAAAAAATTCCTTCGCATCCGAAGAAGGTGATGCAAAACTTTTGAATCTATGTGTAGTTCATTAATCCTCTTTTAAATTGTGGCAAACTTTGTGATTCTTTCATTTCATTTGGTAGCTACTTTAGTCAGTAAATCCTTTAAATATTAATGTTTTTGTATTAAACGTTTTAGTTTGAATGTTAATATGTAAGTGATTGTTAGTACTAGTATTATATTCATGTATTTTACTGTTATAGGTTATATATTTGTTAAAAAATATTGGCAAAAGATTGTGCAACATCTTATAAATGTAGGTTAATATATAAATCAGCCTCTTTTCAATCGATAACTACTCCAATGTTTCCATCACTAAAGAAACTGGGGTCAGCCTGCCACATCTTAATACAATTGCAGTGCCCTTAATTTGTTTAAATCGAAAGTATTCAAAGTGACCTAAGAAAATTTTGAATTTGTACTTTCATCCCCCGAGAAGATATGAAATGGAATGTGTATTTCTTCTGCACCTTTGAACAGCCTGTATCTCACAAACCAAAAAGGTTAAAGACAAATTTTAATTGGGTATATGCAAAATATAAAAAACAACCCTTATACAAGACTAATGGTATGGTCGAATAATCTACCCCGCCACTGCATTGATGTGAAAATCCGATCGAAAGCTGCTGAAAACCCACTTTTCACGTTCGGGATTATCGGAAAACGTGTCTCGTCCGAGAGAATTCAATAACTGGTCGAAGGAAAAGCACCGGATGTCTTTTGCCAAAGGAAATGTGAATAATGGAACATTTCAGGTACCGCCGGGATGGTCAGGTATATGAAATAAGAAAAAAAAAGGGATTTCCCTTATTTTTACTTTTTCTAAAAATAGTGAAGGTAGAACAGACCTTCGGGAATTATTCAACTAGGCTAATACTTGGATTTCAAATTTGCTGTATAAGGTAGTGGGAAAGAAATATTCCGAAAACTATTAAAACATTTTTGAAAAATACTTTTATAAAGGAAGACCAAATTATACAGGGTGTCCCATTTAACACCACATAAGTTTGCATTATATTTACTTAGTGAGCCCCCCAACAAAAAAATTCTGTGCGCCACTGAACTATTTAATATTATATCTATCAAAAGTTTCCATAACGTCTTTTTGTATTTCTCTTAATTAAGAAGTTATAGCACCTTGTAGTTTTCGACAGTTTCCAATAATCACCCTGTATCTTCCAACTGCAGGGAGTTACTAAAGATTTAATTAGGCTATCGTTACTTTAACAAAATAAAAGTCATAACTGCTTTTTTTTTATCTCTTCTAGTTTACGAGATACCCTGCAAAACACACCAATTTGGAACACCCTGTACTGAGGAGGTGCAAATACGCCCAGACCGGGCGTGTTTTTCCTTCTAATTGCAAACCAGAGCAAACCAGAATGTTTGGTGCTAAATATCTTGTAGATATACCAACCCCGTTTGACTAAGAAGTGTAATTCAATATCTTTCGGGGCATGTAGCTTCTTTTTGGTTTAACGGGCACAGTTTTTGACAAATATTTTTCAAAATTTCGTAAGGCGATAGAATAATATATTTATTGTTTAATATCTATAAATATTATTGATTTATTATGAACAATTTAATATGGACTCACCAGCCATTCAATTCAAAAGTGAGGATGTAAAGTGCCAGAAGGTCAGCGTCCCACAATGCACAATATTATTTAAATTGGGAGTTGCGCAGCCTGCATCGTGCCAACTTTATTAAATCAAACACCCAATATCACAAACTAAAAGTTTATTCAAGTAGATCGAAATTTTTAACTACGTGACACAAGTTTTATTACTTTTAACAACGTAGAGTTTTCATAAACTTTTCCCAACCAATCTATCTATGTTGTTTTTTTTCTTCTAAATCGTGATACTGATTGGTTAAAAAGTTTAGCCGTTGAAACTTCATAGTATGCAACTTTAATTTGAGTTTACTCGATAAATATACAATATAACAAGTGAACTATTACAGCATTGAAGTAAATTTAAAAGTAGTAGGTAATATTGGAAAAACTTGACAGCTTGAAAACGTTCAAACCCACGTGCGAGCAGACTATATCCAAGAGCAGACAGTCGCCGTGAGAAATTCAGCGAGTAAACATCTACGTATAGTCTGGGACAAATTATTAATAAAATAATGGAGTTTTGATCAAGTCTAAGATGCAAAAACGTGTTTCTCCCTGTATGCTGCTATATCATTATTTTTATTATCATATAAATAACGAATTGTTCAAATATTCAAATAAAAACAATGATTTTATTAAACGTTTTTAATTATCTGCTATAAGCTCTTTTTTTAATCCCCTTAATACCTGTATCTGTAAAGTAGGTAGGATGAGTGTAGGCCACATGTGACCCATTGTACATCTTCCCGAGGAGTTGTCCTCCTAGGTCATTGTCCATCTTGTCCTTCCCAGTAAGGTGGACAGGTCACTAGGAGACATCTCCTTTATATCGGCAGGTGTAGGCACACACACAACCTTGATGAGCCCGTACCACCCACGATGTTCCTCTCTAAGCGCGGTACATCTCCGGGGAGGACTTGCACCACTTCCCTCCATCTCATCCGATGGGTCTCATCATCATAGTTCGCGTTTCGGCGTACAGCTCGTCCCTAGCTAAAAGGGCTAGCAGCTGGGGGCGAGCCGTCTTCTCTTTGGCCGTGTAACCTCGGTGGTTTTTTCTTCGGCGGTCTTCCGTTGTGTGTTTGCGCTGCCTCTACAAAGTGCGTCCTCAGCCGGCAATTTCGGCTGAAAACACCCTTATAGAGTGTGTCTTCTTTTCTTCCGATCTCTTACAAGCGACTTTAAGCCATTAGCTGAGCTAATAGCTTTGTCACCTGTTCGAGGATCTGTTGTTTTGTTGTTGTCGTCGTTGTTTTCTTGTTAGCTGCGGCTTGGGCGTAGCTGACTCCTGTCTTCTTTACTGCTGTTGCTGTTTTCCTTGTCTTCTGGTTGTTTGGAGCTTTTGGACATCCTTTGTAGTTTGCCGGGTGTTCTCCCTGGCAGTTTGCGCAGGTTGCCGGCTTGGTGTTCGGTCGTGGGCAGTCGTTGGATCGGTGTGGTCCTCCGCACTTCACGCATATCGCGTTTACGTTACACGTCGTCTGTCCGTGGTGGAAGCCTTGGCAGTTGTAGCACTGCGTCGGCCCTTTTCCTCTTCTTTGTTCTTCCCACCTGATCCTCACGTTCTGGATGTGTTGGATTTTCCGGATTTTCTCTTCATCTTCAGGCTCCAGCTACACCAGGTAGATGGGTAGCGGTCTTCTCTCTCCGAATCTGGAATGAAGTTGGGTTAGTCGTTTTATACTTACCCCTTTTCTCTCGATTTCTTCCTTGATTTCCTTGGTGTCCTCGCAGTACGTTAGTCCTCGGATGACGATCCTTGTCATCCTGTCTTCTTGTGGCATATACGTATACCACTCCACTTCTTTTCTCTCTTCTCTCAGGTACCTTGTGAGGTTCCTGTAGTCCTCTGGTCCGTCGCAGGGTATTTTCACTCCGAGTCTTTCCCAGATTGTTGTGAACCTCGTCTTTATGTTTCGTCTTTCGATTTGTTTTCTAACGGAGCTCCAGTGGTGGATGCTCCGCAGAATGACGGGTGGTGGTCGGTGCGTCGTCGTCATCTTGTTGATGGCCTCAACCATCGCTTCCTCGTTGGCTTTCCTCCGGGCGGCGGCTTCTTTTTTCTGTGTGTTTCTGATGGATGTCACTTCCATGAAATCCATCTCCTCTTCTTCACTCTCTTCGTCTTTTCTTGGGAATTCTGTCATCTGCGTCTTTCTGCGGACGCTTTCTGAGCGGCTTCGGCTTCTCTTTTCCTCTTGCATCGCCTTTGCCATGTTCTCCATGGCTTTTCTTAGTCCTGTCATCTCCTCTTCCATGCGCTGGATGGTTTTCTCCATCTATTCTGCGGCTTTTTTCGCTTCTACTGCTTCTTTTTTGGCTTGGTCCCTTTCTTCTTGGAGTGTCTTCCTTATTTCCATGTCCCTCAGCATTTTCGTGACTTCTTCCGCTTTCCTTGTGCTTTCTCGCGCCACCATTTCTGCGTTCTTTTTCATGGCTCTTGTTGCCTCGTTGTCCTCGCTGTCCAATGTTGTTTCCATTGTCCTCCTTGTCCTGTTGCTAGCTTGGCTGCTAGCACAGCTGTCGTTCTTCTTTTTGGGTGGCATCTTAATAGTTCCTGTCCTCCACAGGTCCTAAAACATACAAAACATCTATCAAAACCGGACTTAAAAAATAAAAATATTTTTCAAGACTTTCATAAATAGAAAAAAAAGTGTTAAGAAGCACTATTTGCGTTTAAAACGCTGTTTTTGTCTTCTGATTAGCTTTCGCCGGTTCGGCTGATGAAAATCAACCTCCGTCCGATCGCTTTCTTAAAATCCGCTTCGCTTGCTTCTGAGTATTCAAGACACGTCCTTCCTACTCGGCTGCTCGCTGTCGGCTGCAGGTGTAGGCCAAGACTCACCGAACACACACTCTCTTATTGACGATAACTCGTGACACTCGCATAAGACATGCCTTACAGTTTCATCTTCCTGTTCACACATCCTGCATAGAGGTGTGTCCACTAGCTCCATAATATGGATGTGTTTCCTTAGTTGACAGTGGCCAGTCAGAAATCCTACTGTTAAACGTAGTTTTTTCCTGGTCATCGCCAAATATTTCTTCGACACCAGCTTCCCAGGGTCGTCCAGGGTGATCTTGGCAAGCTGCGTCCTTTGGTTTCATCCCATATCTTAAGGGATTGAGCATGGGTGTAACGTTTGGCTATTAGGTGTCACTGGGTCCTAAAATTCTCAGTCCAACCGCTTCCCTGGCCGAAGAATCGGCAATGCCATCATCTTTACTCCTGTCATGCCCTTTAACCCACCTCAGGATAATATTGTTATCTGCCGAGGCGTTAGCTAACCCCTCAATACCCACCCACATCCAGTCTGACCAGTAAAGTTTCCAAATTATTGTAAATTTCTTGGTCAAATGCAAGTACAGTTTTAAAAACATTTCCAGGTGCAAATATTGCTAAAAAAAATTTACGATTATGGTTGAAACATTCAATAATAATTTTCAAAGCTTTAAACTAAATGTTACGGTAAGTGCCCTTTGGTGCATAGATATAATATTGATACAAAATAATTTGTTTATATTTTGGAATGTTCTCTTGCTGCTAACAATGTTGTTCCAATATTTGGAAACCAAAGACCCTCGATAATGTATGTGTATCAATAAACAATTCCTGTCTATCCATAATGTCGATGTTAGCCCAGGTAGTTAATAATAATAGGTTGTATTAATTGAGTAAATGCAAAATTAGTTGAAATATCAACAATAAATTGTTTCAATTATTATTTAATAAAATTTATTATTTTTCATTTTAAAAAACAGTCTGAATATTTCAATGGTAGTGACAGTCAACTTTATCGTCATCTTCATCATGATATTGATGGTAGAGGGTGACTCCCCCCCCCACAGCGCTATAGTTTCGTTGCACACACTGTAATAATTGCCTCTTTTGTACACATACAGTGGTACAACGAAAATGGAAAAATTAATCAATTCACAGTTTTGATTCAATAACCTAGCAAATCAATCATGAACTTGAAAAAATCTGATTATCGGTTTATCTGCTTTTCAGCATCGAATTAATTTTTTACTACTCTCATATGATGCCTCAGTATTTTCCAATCCTCTCAATCCTGGTCACTCGCTTTCCATTTTAACGACTAATTTCCCTACTAACCCTCGAACAATTATAAAATCTATCCCCCAATTACTCACTCCTTTACTCAAAGATACTGACCTTTCTCTGATCTTCTCCACCTTGGACCAAAAATATCCCTATAATCGATACCTCACTTACCATTTATAATAAGCATGAATCTCCCACTGCACTTATATAGAGAGCATTCCTAGAATTACTACAAGAAACCTTATAATTTAATACTTTACACAGATGCTTCCAAAACTGACTCCGGTGTTGGTTGTGCAGTTTCCACGAAGCATGAACTCATAGGCTCCTTCCTTCACTCTACCCAAGTGTGTAGCGCTCACACAGGCGAGCTTCAAAGCATTTTTCAAGCTTTCAAAAGCATCCACCTACCCCACAAAAATATTGCAATATGCACTGACTTCCTTTCCTCCATTCAGTCAATCAAGTCAATCTTCACTGACCACCCAATTGTCCAGAACATACACGACATCTATCAAACTCACGTTGCTCAAGATATAACAGTCTCTCTCATATGGATTCTATCTCACATCGATTCTATCTCACATCGGCATTGATGGTAACGAAACTACGGACAGCCACGTGAAAGAAGCTACCACTAATAACGACCCAACACACATTTTCCAACTCGCAACCGACCTGAAGATCCACTTCAAAAACGTTACACAAGATTCTTGGCGATACCTGTGGCGCAATAGCACGACAGCACTTCATGATATCCATCCATCCACTTCTCCTCTCTCCCTTAACTTCTTAACCCGGAGAGAGGCTACTATAATCAGAAGAAACCGAATCAGTCATACCAAACTAAAGTCTATATAGAAAGGACAAGGAGTAAAAAATCATTCATTTAAGTAGATTTCATAGACGTACCAAAATATATTTTAAGAGGGTATACCGTAAGGCACATTTTGTATTGAACAACCCAGTTTTCTTAGAAACATTATCCGGAAAATTATTTTAAAAGAAAGTAGGTACATTAAATCAGTACTTAGTATTAGTTCTTTGAGTAAAGTTGTATGAAGTTGTATGGTTTTCATAATATTGTAAACAGTTGAAATATATTTAAAACATTTGTTGAATGTTAATTGTGCAAGTACCAAACAATGTCGATAAGCCAAGGACCATCTAAACGACCAAAAACAGGTCCATTATCTTTAAATGAAAAAACTCTGATATTGAATTGTTATATATCATTGAAAAACAAGGATCCAAGTGCAAGTGTTGATGATATTGTGGAATTTACGGCTGCTATGTTGTGTGTTGCTAAATTAACAATTTATAGATTACTAAAAGAAAGCAAGAATGGAACTCCCTAAAACTCCTTCAGGCCGAAAACCAATTGAGATCGATGAGTCATTAAAACAAAGACTAAGGCGTAAAGTCCATGGATTTTACTTACGAAAGGAAATTCCAACACTTGACAAAATTATGACATCAGTGCAAGAAGATACGGACTATCCAAAATTCTCCAGAATGACATTATGCAAACTTTTGAAAGATGTGGGTTTCAGATATACAAAACATAATAGAAAATATCTCTTGATAGATAAACGGGAAATAGTTTTTTGGAGAAGAGACTATTTAAGAAGCATTCGACATGCCAGAGAACAAAATTTGAAAATCTTCTACTTAGACGAAACATGGATAAATGCTGGATATACAGTTTCCAAATCTTGGCAAGATGAAAACATTAAAAGCGGAAGGCAGGCATTCGTGGAAGGTTTGTCGTTAGGTTTGCAGCCACCATCTGGAAAAGGAAAAAGACTTATCATTGTCCATGTTGGAAGTTCTGAAGGTTTTGTTGATGGTGGATTATTAACTTTTATTTCAAAACGCACGGGGGACTATCACGAAGATATGAATGGGGATGTCTTCGAGGAATGGTTTGTTCAAATGTTGGATCTGATTCCAAAAGGGGCTGTTATTGTTATGGACAACGCAAGTTACCATTCACGGTTACGAGAAGCATTGCCCACAAGTCGTTGGCGTAAAGCAGAGCTTTTGGAGTGGCTTATTTCGAAAAATATTATTCCAAAAGATCCACTGAGGAAAGAACTTTACAGAATTGCAAAAATGAACAAGAATAAATACAAAACCTACATTGTAGAAGAAATGGCTTCTTCTCGTGGTATATCAGTTCTTCGACTTCCCCCTTATCATTGTGAACTTAATCCCATATAATTAATATGGGCTCAGGTAAAGGGGGAAGTTGGAAAAAAAACTACTTTTAAAATAAACGATGTTGTGAAATTGTTTGAGAGTGCTGTAAGTCATGTTAGTAAGGAAAATTGGACAAACTGTATCGAGCATGTTATCAAAGTAGAGGCAAATATGTGGAAAATTGACAATATTTGTGATGATTTAATCGACCCTATTATTATTAATGTCAACAACGATTCTTCCTCTTCCGAGTCGGATATAGAATAAAATGTAAGTAATAAATGTATTCCAGTAATTATTTCTTTTCATTTTTTATTATATTATAATTTAAAACGTATTTTTTTCCCAAAATACACACCACTGCATTGCGTTATTGCTTATCTGCTAATCCTTTAACAATGAAGAAACCCTAAATTTTGCTACAACTGAAACAAATACGGGGTCGATCTACCTGGTTTTTAGATTTACGGAAGAAATGTAATTTAAAGTGAGAGATTTATCAAAAATTTCATGGTGCTCCCTGTAAAGGTTTTGCATACTTAATTAGGGTTTATTACTCCTCGTACTTTTGGTACATACTACAGCACACGGATACCTGATGTCTTCAGGAAATCGTCCCGTTTGCCATATCTGTAATGATATTGTGAACGTTGAGTACATACTGACTGACTGCAAACAATTTTCTGCTACAAATCAACAATTTGATCTAAGGCTCAACCTCAAGAAAAGGCTCCACTGCCCTACCGAAATCAAGAAAGTCTTACAGTTCCTGAAAGCTACTATCCTATACCGTAAAATCTAATTAAAAATTTGTAATCATTAATAATATTTATATGTAAATATTTGTATCAATTTTTTCTGTGCCAATGTCCAGCGCTGTCGTGGTACGTTAAGCTAAAATTTTTTTCTATCTATTTTTAGCAATAAATAAGTTCATGGAATAAACTTCTCTTATTTCAGCGATATTCTCAAATCACCTGCTTGTCCTTTTGAATCACTGTAAACATTTCTCTCCGATATTATTTTTTGACGGTTAAAACGGAAATACTCGAAATTTGCATCAAACTTCAACATTTCAGCATCTCCCATCTCCACTTTTGTTGATGTTCAGTCTTTAATAACGCCTTCTTCCTGACGGGTTAGAGCAAACGTATTTTTTAAAAGCTATCCGCACATGACTTGTCTCTTGAATCAATTCCACCAACAATATTATTTTTATAATTTTTAATTCGGTGCCAAGTGAACATTTGTCTCATCTAGTCATACAATTCGTCTGCACTCGGTCATTTTAAAGGTAAACTCATAGGGTAAACTTGTTGTTTTTGGTATTGGGTGGAGTAGAATTCGATGAGACCTCTGGCGGAGAAAATTGTAACTAACGCAACGAGTAAAATAATTCGTTTTGCATTGTTTTTGTATTATATTCAAGTTAACGTAATTACCGTAAATTCGTACTTTATTTGTTTAATTTTGTGTCAGTGACAAGTTTAAAACTGTGTTTTTCTATTTAACTCAACAGTCATGAATTCTGAGGTAATATTCTTATATAATCAAACATATTATGGAAGAGGTTATGTTATTCTATTTTTTGTTTTCATTGCAGATCAAAGAGAAAATAAGTCGGCATTAAAGATTTAAAATATTACTCAATACAAACCTACCTTCCCTGCAACTTTTGTAGATATAATTGTATCAAAAATAAAATAAAAACACGAAATCAGACCTAAAACTAAACAGTTAATTGAACGCTTGTTGTACTTTTCACAAATATCAACCATACCTATTACTCTAAAAATAAGAATATTCGATAGCGCATTGTTTATAATTCAGTTTGTAATAAAAATATGCAAGTAGAAGATAATTTTGAGGATATCGTTATATAAACTTTACTTGTTTCTAATTTTTTTTTGGCCTTCTAAACTAAGTTCAATATCATAGGATAAGTTTGTGTAGGCACACATTTTGAAGGCACTTCAAAATTATTTGAAATTTTGTTCGTTTTCATTATGGTTTGAGGTTATGTTTGGGAAGCAATCGGAACCGTGCCCACTCTAGTGGTAGAGCAGTTAGAGGCAAGGGAGGAAGCGATAGTTCAGCTCTGTTCAAAGCGAGTTCAAATTCTGATGTTTTTTCGTGTGTAACTGGGCATATTTTTGTATTATTCAATTAAATATAACAATAAGATTAATATTCACTTTTCATAAATGATAATTCACCGAAAACAACAAAATACAGACCTGACGGGAACTGTCAATGGGACATTAGAAAAAAACGTAAGACAAATTGCCGCTACGAAAGGTGCGTCTAAATTGAAAATAAGTTGGGGTGTTCCTCAAGGTACGGTCCTAGGCCCTTTATTGTTTATCATATATATAAATTCTATACTCACATTTAACATTACTGGTTTAATCTCCAGTTTTGCAGACGATACTGCTATTATCTATGAAGCTGAAAATTGGGACGACCTAAAACAAATAACAGAACAGGATTTGGCCAAGATTGTAAAATGTTTCGATCAAAAAATGTTATCAATTAATTTTGAAACAACATTTTTCTTACCGTTCTCATTATATACAAGTGGACTGCCTAACATAAACGAACTCAAAATTAATAATCACTCTAATAACTCGATAACTATAAAAAAACAAGACCACATAAAATACCTAGGTATAGTAATAGATGCCCATTTTAAATGGGATGAGCATATAATCAATGCTAGTAAAACGCTTCGCTCTTTGCTTTATAATTTTAAACATTTGACACACATATTACATTTCAAATATTTAAAAATTCTTTACCATGCCCTAGTCGAATCTCGAATAACATATGGAATATTAGCATGGGGAGCGACTACTAACACTCACTTAAAACATATAGAAATAATCCAGAAAAGATTTTTAAAAATTATTTCGCTAAAACCGTTTCGGTATTCATCAGATATGCTATTTAAGGAGCTAAAAATTATGGATATTCGTGAGCTATTTTTTTATAAAGTGGTTATTAGAAAATTTAAAAACCGTAACAACTTACATTATATTAGTCATATATATAATACAAGGTTAAAGTTAAATGATATGTTAGAAATTCAGTTTTCTAGAAAAAGAATCGGTCAAAGAAACCATGTTTTTCTGTCCAACAGATTTTACAACTTCCTACCTAAACAAATGAAAGACGCTACAACTATATATTCTTTCAAAAAACAAGTAAAATCACACATTCTCCTGTTGGATCGAAATGTTATCCACGGATTGTTTAATTTCTAAATTTGGGATATATTCTATAATCTTTCAAAAAGTATATATGGAAGGGTGCATGTATGTCATATGTGTATGTATATATGTGCGTATGTATGTATGGGTAAGTGTAAGTATGCATGTGTTACTAAGTTAAACTCATCATGTATACTAATTAGATATTATAGTCATTGCTGTGGAATGTTTAAGAAATTTTTTATAAAATTCTGATAAAACGTTGAACCCACGCACAGGCTCTGCCTAAGTGGGTATACTGTTATTCGGAATCTTCTATTTAATTATTACTGTTAATGTAATCATGTATTAATAAGTTCCTGAATAAATTATTATTAAAAATTATTATTATTACATCTTATTTTGAATGATATAACCAAAGTCTATATATTCCAATAAGTCCGGTCACTCCTTTGTTCGTCGGAAAACGCCGGCATTTTTTGCGGGGAGTCGTAAATCATGTGCGACACCTGTTTTTGCTAGTCATTTGGTAGTATACGAGGTGACGGACGGTGAATTCATTTGTGAAGGAATTTACCGGGTGCAATTAGAAAATATGTTGACTTTATTCTTGTTTTGAAAAATATTGGCAATATATATAAATTATATTATTGCTAAGTAACTTTTTAGAAATTTTGTTTTAACCGAGGAATGGAATGAAAAAAATCATAAACATAGACTTCAATAACGTATATCCGAGCGTATATCTGATAATACTTAATAACTAATACAGAATGATCAGCGAATGAACATTTGTGTTGATATAATCATTATAAAAGAAATAACATAGTTTAACATCTACTTGGGACAAAACGAATACAAATGAACAATTATTTAGGTCAAGTCCATTTGGAGTGTACTCCGTAGCGTTGTATTCAATAAATAAATAAAAATAATGAAATATCAACAAACAAATAAGTATTATGTACATTATTAAAAATTAATAAATACTTGAATAGTTATAAAATTTTCAAGATTTTCAATTTAGGATGTTCTTTATTCTTTCTAAAGGTCTTTAGTGAGGAATTTGCAAATTTCAGTGTATAATAGATTCGCACCCTTGTATATAAGGACAGCAGGTATTCCCATGGGAAGTTTGGACAAGGATGCGAAAATGCGATAGTAGACAACTTGGTCTTCAAGTTCATTCCTATTCCTACATCATCCTGCACACATAAATCATTGAAATTTTCAGCGAATATATTTTCTAAAGAAATCAGATATTCACTGAAAATTTTTGGAGGAACTGTCAATCCTCCAAACCGTCCCTGCTTACTACCTTCATAGACTTTTTTTTCGCAGAATGATGTGGATTGGTCACAACCTTCCTTATTGCAAAAGTTTAGGCAAATATCGCATTTGTGTTTAACAAAACACTTTTGCAAAAAATATCCACCCACATAAACCAGGGCATTTCCTTTTTATGTGGACAAATCCTGATAGTCTTTCCTTTTTATGTCCAATATTGGCTGACCATTTTTTTTCTTGGCCGTCGTAAACAAGGATCCTTAGGAAGACGAAAAAATGATAATTGTTTATGAATTGCAGTATTGTTCCTACACGAATCCACGCAACAATAATTTCCATAAGAAGGCATCGCACACAATCAAAAACACAGTGCAGATAACGTTCGCACAAATTAAAATTCAAGATCACTTTCTTTGGCGCACCCGATACAACGCTCTGCTACACCACCGTGTAAGTCAAACAGAACTGAAAAATAAACAAATCCCACATCAGATGTGGGTTTTGCCGGTGAGACGGTGGGTGTCGGCAGGAGGGGGATTTTCGCGTCGTCTAGAGAGTGATTGGAATATATAGACTTTGATATAACTTCTCCCAATTGACAGGTCGCGCTTGTGCGTGATCTAAACATCAACCAATCAAATTTTTCAAGTCAAAGATCAGAAATAACGTATGTTATACATTTAAACGGCATTTCTTCCAACTTAACGTGTTAGAAGGACATTACCAATCGATGACGCACACCAAAAAGGATATTATATGAACTCCAAACTTTTTCTAATACGATTTATCATGTCTCTACTTTTTGGTGGAATTTATTCCAAGTCCTGATATTTTCATACTTCCGTTTTTGATTGTACAAGAAAGGTTGGTTATGCTGGCAAAAAGAAAATCGTATTATAATAATAAATGAGTTTACTGAGAATCAGCTAAATGATAAGATACATTTCGTAGCCAGGGTCGAACTGGGAGGAAAAATCTT
>CAJUYH010006822.1:5441-19087 GCA_910591685.1 Galerucella tenella
GATGGAGTTTGTAATATCAAACATTAAGGTTAGTTATAAGACGATGTCCTGTCATGTATTCTACTCCTTCGACATGCAATAATCTACCTATTTGTACAATTTTTTCATTTTTTTTTTCAATTAAATTAAATTTTATTGGCATGTCAATTTAATTAATATCAATTTGTGTTCATTGCAGGGGGTATTTGGTAGTATTGGCTGAGTCTCATTCACACAAAAATCATCTACATATAATGGAAAGGAATTCTATTTAGAGAAGAAAAAATTATTTAAAAGTTGTACGAGACGAGAGTGAGCGATGGACTGTCAAAAAGATCTGCTAAAACTTTGCAAACCACTTTTTATAAAATTAACTCCCCTATCAGATTCTGAGATCATTAAATGGAAGCAGAATACAAGGAGCACAGAACGTTCTCATATACGACAACGTAGAACATTGGATAGAAGGGGGCGGGGAGACCGTAGATACTCAAAATCACACAAAGTACAAAACATTAGAAATGTAGGACAGAAATGTATAGAAAGTGACTGCAATGATGAATCATCAGAGCGCCTAACATTTTCTGTCAGCGATAGCGGCATGAGTTTCTATAGATATGAACATGTCAATGAACTCGATACTGCTACCAGTAAAATACAAAATGAAATAGTCGACAGTGGTTTGACGTTGCCAAAGAAAAACATGCCAAGTAATGACAAACGCGAGTGGAAATGTAAGCAAAAACGTAGGAGAACATCACAATCATCCAACAGAATAGCCCAAACATCCGAAAATACTGAAGCATTAAATAAATCAAAATCAAATTTTAATACTGCAATTAATCATGAAACACCACCAGTTAGTTTAACGAGAGAAATTAAAATAATTGCACCTCGATTAGAAGATTCTGATGATCCACAAGTTAAAAGATGGCGATTAAAGAAAAAAACTTCGTCATCGTCAAAATCGAAATCTCGTATGCCGCCAAAGTTAATTAGTCTGGACTGCACTGTGTGTTCCATGGTATTTGATGATAAAGAACAGCTCTCAAATCATATTTTCAAGCATACACAGCGTGAATTACAGGATGCATATAAAGTGGCAAAAATTAAATTACGTGAAAGTGATAGCAATGTTCCTATTGAAAATGACACTGATAATAAAATAGATGATGGCGATGTTGTGCCAAGAACACACGTTCAACCTACTATTATAGAATCACCAGTATGCAAAGAAGTATCCCAAGCAGCATCGACTGTATCCATATCGACAAATACATTGGAAAAAGTATCAGAGGCGACAGGGCCAACAGTTATTTGCTCTTGTCATACCGACCATTCACATAACGACGCAAGTGTACAAATAGAAATGGTTTTATATTGTGAAACATGCCATGTTCTCTTTCGTCGCAGTGAATGCTTCGAAACTCACTATCGTTTCAATTCAAAATGCAACAGCGATCGAACAAAAGGCAGAATTCCCAAATTATTTTGCAGCACTTGTAAAGTAATTCTCAATACATTGTCGAATATGCGTCGACATTTAGAGAAACATGCAAGTATTAACTTTCATGGTACTGTTACTTTTGTCTGCAATATATGTCGAGTTGTATTTTTCGGCGTTGGAACAGTATTCTGTTCACATTGGTTCAATCATGAAAAAGATCCAACATTCGTAGCAAGCCGCCATTCATTTCCAAAGTTGTGCGTGTCAACTCAAGGTGCAAAGCCTTCAGGCAGTTTACCAGATGAACAATATTTTTTTGTTGCCGAATACGTTTGTCGCTCATGCAAACTTCAATTTGCATCGGAATGTGAACTCACCAATCACGTTAAGAAAGAGTGTGATGGTATACGATCGCGTATTAATATAGGAAATAAATCCGAAAAAGTAATATCTCATACGGACAATCTGAAGTCATTGAAATCAAAATCCGCACGGAATCGGCCGAAAGTTGATTCGGTACAGTTAAAATCATTAGATATAGTTAATAAATGGATCTGTGAGTTCTGCAATGAATGTTTTCCAAGCCGTACTGCATTTGAAGAGCACAGTTCAAAACACTTGCAGGACGATGGATATCCTGGTTATAGTTGCGTATTTAAATTGACTGCATCAACAGCATTCATATGCAATGTCTGTCGTGCCGTTCACGATTCTCTCCATGACTTAATGAAACATTGGGTGACCCACGAGGTTATCAAATTTATTTGCACTGTTTGTGATAAAAAGTGTTTGTCTTATAATTCATTTCAAGAACATATTTCGTTGGCATGTTGGAAGTTCAAGCCCGATTGTCGAGTGTGGTTCAATCGTCAGCAACATGCGTGTAAAATTTGTACATCTACATATAAAACAGCCGAGGAATTGACACAACACTATAAATTCAGTCATGTTGCAGAAACGGAAACCAATACCATCAAAATTTCATCGTCCCATTCACTTCTCATTGCAGAAACACCACCAACATCTGAAACATCGACAAGTCCACAATTTAATAAAAATACATTGACCGAAATAGTTACTGACACTCCATCTGAGCATGTCATCAATCAAACTGATACAATTGTTAATACGCAACCTGTGCATTTAGATATCGAGAATTCAACTAGCGATAAATCCGCGATACAACAAGTCAATACAATAGAAACAACTATACCGAATCTGCGCGAACGATCTTCAATTCCGTATAAAGACCAATCTATTAATGATACACCAAGTTTGAACAATAATACGCATGATGGAATATCGCCAGAGATTTGTGAATCAGTGAGTGTATCTACTCCAGTTAATATATCGGATGTACAAAAAACGAATATGCACGATTTCTCAGTGATTGGAAGAACAGCCTGCATCAAGTCATTGAGTGTAGACAAAGCCACCATGAGAATTACAGTGAGAAACACGTGTTTACAAGGATCCACTGTTATAATAACCAACAGTGCCGATTTGCACAATAGCAATAATACTAATAATAATAATCATGAAGCTGAGGAAAGGGTATTGAAACGAACAAATATAAGTGATTTACAATTATACGAGTCAATGCCAACAACTGCTGTAAATTTCAACTCGCCAAGTGTATTAAACTCATTTAATAGTATTTCTATGGCAGGTAATGTATCAGAATTAGAAAACGGAGGTGATGCAGTAGAGGTGATTCCTGAATCTAAAATTAGTGAAAATGAAAATAACATTGCCGATAAAGTAATAGAAGTGAGTGAAAATGATGAATCAGAAATTATTGAAATACCCAACAATTCAACTGGGAGCTCAGACACACAAAAAATGCAGTTGATACCAATATTAAATTGTGAATTGAAAAATAAGAAAAGCACATGTGATACGCCCAATGTTCGCTCATTTCATCAAGATACTGCAGCTAACAATGAAAATATTTGTATCCGTTATCCAGAATTGACTGATAAAAAAGACGAATGTTCGAATTCTAACGCATCTAAACGTCAGGGATTTTTGCGAGTAAAAAAATTTACAGAGCTCCAAGCTGTCAGAAATTATGTATGCAATTATTGTGGCGCAGCGTTTGACAATAGTCAATCACTACATGAACATACAGTTGCCCATAATAGACGATCGACTGGAAATGAAAAGCATCCAACAATGATGGCAGCGTTAGTATTGCCACAAGTCAATACGAACAAAACGAAAAAGGATAGTGTTACTTCAACGACAATTTTGTCAAGTATCCCCCAAATGTCAGAAAATAGAGTATTATCGTATATCCCACAACAAGATGTAAATGCAGGAAGAGGAGTAGCTACTCCATTGGTACAGGGGCAGGTCAGCAATAAATCGCACAATTTACCCATTATACAAAATGTTCAATATTCGAGTCCACTATCTTATGCGTGTCCATTTTGCCTGAGTTTTCGCTCCAACAATGTTGACGACTTTAGAAATCATTTATCTATAAGTCATCCTGATATTAGAGTACCAGAAAATCCTAATATTTCTCCTTCAGTAATGAATCAAACATCAAACAATAAGCAAAAAATTTACAGTTGCAAAATTTGTAATTGCAGTACATTGAATAGGGAATCAATTGTCGACCATGTGCGACAATACCATTTGCGGACATTTCAACAAAGTACGATCATTGCTCCCAGAATTAACAGCGATTCTGTTCAAGAAGTTGACCTTACTGTCCCTGCTACAGGGGGAATAAATGCAAAGATTGTAGTGCCGTACAAATGTGGTATATGTCCAAATCATCAGTATAACACAATGGATGAATTCGCCCAACATTTTCGAAGTACACATCAGTCTGCCATCCAAAAAGGAGGTTACCATCCATATACCTGTAATATTTGTTTTCAACGATTTCAAACATACAGTGAATTTGTCTACCATTTAGATAACCATTAGAGCACCACATGGACATAAAAATTATTGTTAAATAACAAATTTATAATAATGTACAATTGCGGTTATCATTTAGATACTATAAATTTTTGTTCGAATCACCATCATGATATATCATCATCAATAAATGGATATGGATTTGAATGTGAATGAATGAATGTGCATTGTGGAGAAAGAATTAAATATTCGTATTCTACATTACACAATAATTACGAGAAAAAAAAAATACGTTGATCTATTACACGCCTAAATTACATTGTTACATTGGTTTTCTTTAAATTATTATATCGTAAGAAATATTACACATCAATAAGATTTGGAGAATGTACGAATTCCACTTGTCCTCTGTTTCCACTTATATTTTCATTGTTTGTTTTTTTGTTTTTTATTTCTATACTATAAAATTAGTGGCTACTATTGCGATACTATAAATGAGCTGTGCTAAGCTTTCAGACATTATATGATATTAATATTTTCTACAGTATTCTACTTTGGCTTTATGAGTAACACAAACAATTGTCTATTCCATTTATTGCTGTAAGATCTCATATAAAATGTGAATGTCGAACTGAATTAAAATCAATAGTATTCATTCAATGTTGTAAATTAAATGTCAAATATTATAAAGTAATGATACTGTGGCGTTTTGTATTCACATTATTTCATATACATTTTTTCATACTTTCCATATGCCATGAGTGTATTTTGGGATTTACAAAATAATCGTGATCCATTACACAATGATTATATGTCTATTTATTGATGTTACGGCAGTAAAATCATTCGCTTGAGTTTAATGAACGTGTATCACTAAATATTGATTGTTAGAAATTTTCGTGAATTTTGAATTGTCTCATATTATAGCAAAACGTTAAAACGCAATATTTCAGAAGCATATGGGGTAATTCCGGGGTAGATTGCCCTAAGGGAAAGAGGGTCCTCTACATATTTTCTCCATACGGAGTAGATGGTCATAGTATTGACCATCTACCCCGGAATTACCCTACATGCAAGCATTCATACATTGATACATACATACACACACATATACCGTAAACATATTCTAAACATGGCAGATCATATATATGTCGCGATGAAATAACGAAACATAGAATTTGATTAAATCCCTAGGTAGATGATCATCGACTTTACAGAGATTTGATCAACAGCCTCGAGATTTTGATCAAATTTCACATTTCATTATTTCACTGCGACATATTTATGTATATATATAAACTCTCTATTGTAGATAGTGTACAGATAAAAAGTTTGAATGAATAACGGTTATAAATACATCGATTATATCATTGACGAAATAATATACAACTATAAAATTGATATTCGTCAAAAAGCAATGCCACAAGGGATTGTCTGTCACTACAAAGTACATACTTGAGAATACAATTGTCTCATATTCATATTACTTACAACTGAGTTATTTGTTCACTCATTATCTATGTGATTATTCGCGAAAAAAAAGATCTTAAACTTTTTTTATATTATCTAATTTATCTATTGTTATTCTAAGTTAGCTTTTGCATTTTTTGTATAACTAAATTTTTTTTCATATTAAGTTTTTGGCACATAATTCACATAACACATTTGTGACTTGTGTTGTATAAATAAAATTAAAGTTATACTAGTAGAATATGCGTCTTAAATTATAGTAAGCTGATTTGAGACGAGACGATGTTAAACTGGGGTAATAATACAATGTCTCTTTTTTCTTGATTGATTGCAAAGTGATGGAATGGTTACTCAATTGTATACATATATGAACATGTATCGTAGTAGTGTCTTCATAATACGTTAATTATATATTCATATAATTATATAGAGTTTTATGTAATAATGAATAGCCTAAAATGAATTATAGGATTAATCATGAGTGAATTTCGGGAGACGATCGTGCCACGAAATTTACTATTCTATGTTTGAGTTTTTTAAAACAGTAGCAAAAATATTTGATTACTCGGTCATTGCACTTGTGCGTTAAAATACTTATTAATATGTATACAATGCATTTCGTTGTAATTTACAAAATGAAATTATGATCATTGAGCGATCAGAGAATTGAAGCAATCAATAACGAGAGCGTTTCATGAATGCTTACTTACGAGCTAATAATACTGGCACAGGTCGCAGATGTCTTCAACATTGTTCTTTTAGTTAATTACAAAAGTACAGAATATTATTAGGAGGTAGCAATAATATTAATACAAACACTAAGATAGATTATTTTGTTTTGTGAGCGGAAAGTCGTTTAAATATTTTCGTTCAGTAGCTACCCCATGAAAATAATTGTAATGAATAGGTTTATATTCTACAATTCATTCAGTTTCGCCCAAACATAAAACTGGATCAATATATTATATATCTGTGAAATTGTATATTAATGGCAATTTATTACACTATCGTATAACTATGCGAATTTGAGAACACAATTATTACGGGTAATATACGTATGTATAATTACATGGGAAATATAATCTGTGATTTTCACAATAATTTTATGTTTGATTTGAAATTTGGTATTATATTTTTATTTTTTTTTTTTTCGTAAAACCATTAAATCAGTTTTATCATATATTGGTGCAAAAATATCGTATTTCAATAGTTGACTCTCATGATTATTATCATATGATTGGACATGGATTCCTATATATTGTGGTGCATATACGTTTATTTATTCTAAAAATTGCATTTTCAGTCCATCAAGAATTTTGTTTTCGGTTCTTTCAAATATTAAATCATCACTAGAAATACCGAATTCCTCATATATTATACAACCGAAATAATGCTTGTATTATTCATCGTTATTTACATAAAATTCATATCTGCGTATTTATTAACTACAAATTGAGGACTTGAAATAACTGAACAATTGATTCACAAGATAAAAAGTTGAGCACAATGTGTTCTAGAGGACTATTTACCCCCCCCCCCCCCCCCCTTACCCTTATTACAATACTATTCAATAAGATAAATTAAAATCGACTAACGGCCTCATCGTCTGCTACAAAGTAATTGTTGCCCATTGTTGCTGATTCATACATACTGTAAGTCGGACTCAGCACTAACCCACGACCGCAAATATTTTTATCATCTGCCATAGAAGAATGTCGGACCATGGTGGCATTTGCTTTTTGGCCCTTTTTCACAAGGGTCATTCGGCAATCGTCAGTTCTTAATGGCATTGACGGATATGCCGGTTGTCGAGCAAGTGTAGTTAACGTCCTATCACCCGTTTCGTTGAAACTGTCAATATATAATACATCAAAATTATCGTGATTTGTTTTCTTTATTCATGACATGGCTTTAATCCCCCCTAATGCATAAAATATTAAAAAACTACTAATTAGTAATAAGTATTTACCTATGATGTCTCACAATACCACGTTTAATACGACAGTGTTCATTTCCAGATCCACCAATAGCTGTACCATGTATTTTACAAGCCTCAACGCCCGGAACGGGTGACAATGAAGTTGGCCCATATGAGCTGCTGCCACTCTGCCTTCTATTTAATATATGTACAAGTTCTACGGATGGTGTAGGTGAAAATGTCCCCTGCAATATTTTTGGATTGGATACAATACATATCATATAATTGTGTTTACAAGTACCATAATTTTTGTCTGATAAGAATGATCATTATACTTGTGATGTTCGTCGGAAAGTTGTTGTCCCATCCATCCCTACGAGTTTAACGCCAACCACATTCTTTTTAATGAGCCCCGCAGGTGTTTCTTGAAGATTTAAATTGAGATTGAGATTGAGCTCCAATGAACTGCGATCACCTACTTTCTCATTCTCTTTAGCTTTCTCGATGTTTGTCAATTTTCCATATCTAGAACTGCCAGGCGTTTGAACAGGAGTATTACAAAGTGGGACGCTATTGTTGATTCTTGCTACGTTATTTTGATTTATCTCATTGGATATTAAAACTTGACCCAGTGGAGTTATTGGTAAATTCCTCACGCCCAAAATTTGTCCATCTAAATTATTCATGTGTGAATGTTGAACTCGATTACGTCCTGGCGTTTGAGTTACATTCTTTGGAATTGCACGATTCATTTTTGATATTGGAGTATTTTGAACACTCATACCACGACGAATAGAAAATTCTGGTGGATCACCATAATTTTCATAGTGTGAATTCTCTTCAGAAGTACGTGAATCTTCACAACTGGGCCGATCTTCGTCTTGGCTGTCGGTTGAATCACGCCCGGCCGAGCCCTCCTGTTAATAATTAAATGCCTCACTCAAGTAGGACTAATATTCGCCACAACTTCATTTTCAATTAATTTAATAAATAATTTCACATTCTTTCTAGTATCAGCTGATGAAAAATCAATTCATATGCTTATAATCAGATGAAATAAAATAATTTGAGTGATGCAACTCACAGTTATGGCTGAATCAATAAGGAGAAGTGCAGCGCCTGAACTGCTCTGAGCGACCGTAGATTGATGTTCTTTTGATTTTCCAGGTGTATAAATTCCAAGAAAATCACAATATCGGGGACAGCAGTTTTCACCACCAAATATATTTCTCGTGAAAAAACTCACGGTTAATTGAATCACTATTGACATTACCATTACAGTGGTGCGAAATGGAAACTTTTGAACTTGAGCTCGATGATCAAAGAATGGAAAATGAAGTAATGGTGGCAGTCCCAATTCTTTTTCACCACCTTATTCATAATACAAATCCATTCATAAAATTCTTTAACATTTCAATATTTATGCGGACAAAAGAAATTCATATTTACCAGCAATACGCAAGATGATAGAGGCAAAGTATCCTGCAAGGCAACCATAAGTATCGACAAATGATGGCCAATGTATGACTGCCAGCAGCTGCGGGAACAAAACCACGTAGACCAAATCCGATGACAAGTACCTTGATGAAGAAATCGTGTTGCTCTGACTTACAATAGTAATATGAGAGGAAATACCAACAATTTACAAGCGATCATATGATCTAGTATTGCATTTTACTTACGACAAGTAATAAACACTGTGAAGAGTGAGTGCAATCCCTACGGATATCAAAACGACAATTACAATTGTAATCCTAAGTATCCACATCAATTCTCTATCACTTGCCTAAAAAAAAATTGCCCATTTCACTTTTCCGTTAGCAACATATTGAATATTTTATTTATAAAAAATTCACCTTTGGCCTAATTGCCATTCTATAGATATTCCTTGTGAACATATAACTACTCGCTAAAATACTTGAGTTAGCTGATGACATAACAGTAACAAATATTGTTCCAAAGCCGATAAATGCCACCCATTGAGGTGTGAGATACTTGAAAATAATGGGTAAAATTAAACCGCCATCAATGGTAGAGAACGAGGTGCCATTGAAATCTTCAATGCGAGACCAATCTGTTGTTCTTCCCAATAGTCCAATTAACGCTGAGGGTAGTGTTACCAATAAACAGCAGATCATCGATGCGACCGATGCAGTTTTCGCTACAGATGTGCTTTTAATACTAAGAATTCGTTGAAAGTATCCCTATAATATACATATACAGTTTACATCAACACAATTCATCCATACTGTGTGTCTATAATCGTTCAATTTTAGAAGATGTTTATCGATATTTTTTCTATATATAATATATACGTACTTGCCACGGGATACCTCCAAAAGTAAGCATAAGCATCCCATCCATCCATTCGGCCAGATCGCGCGTTTTTACTTCGCCCAGCCAATCCTTTTCACCGTAATTATTCTCGAGTGACACGGCAGGATTCAACATTGCATAAGGAGTCGTTAATGCCAGTCCGAACATCATACAAGCAAATTGAAGGGCATCGGCCAATGACGACATGTAAAGCCCGCCGAAGATTGTATAACTTGAATGAAACAAAAAATAAAAATAAATGTTTTCACATTAATTTGTATGATTGTTCATATTTATATTTTTTATTTATTGAAATATGTAAATTGAATAGATATCGAAGGGACTTTAATTTCGAATAGATGCGGATATTTATCTTGACCCCTGCGACCAATTTTTTTTTATCTCTGTTCATCAGTTCATTCTGTCAAATAAATGAATTCACCTATTTATATTGCATTAAGTTATTGGCTGTGAGTGAAATATTCAGTGAAGTATGAAAAATGATAAGATTAAGAATAATTTTTTTTTTGTCAACAATTATGAAATGAACGCACATGAAAACGAGTAGTCCCGAAGCGCAGACACTGATGTTGCCATTTATGCCGGCGATGATGGTAATGGTGTTGGCAAGTGCTTTCATTATAGCGGCACACCACAATGCATCTCCAAGGAATGTCGGGAGAAAGAGTAAACCACCAAACCGCGCGCCATATCTTTGTTGAAATGGATCGAGCATTGTTGTATATTCCGCCTTTCTCATTCGTTTTATAAAAAGTACTGCACCTATAAATAATACAAACTTGCACTGTTATTCGTATTGCAATCATCAGATATTTTCAACTTATGTCCATTGATGTCTGAACACTTATCGTGGTATCCCTTTCATTTAGGTGCATTCACTATTTGGCATTTGTATAAATAATTGACACATACCAAATAGTAAACTGAGACTGTAGCCAATGGGCACCTGACACCACGCCAGTCCCTTATTGAATATTGCCTCTGCAGTCCCATTGATAAATACTCCACCGATCCACGTGGCTAAACATAACATTCAACTAAAGTGAAAAAATTTCTCGCATGTACTGCTATTTTTTGCATTGTTTCATGTATACATCAAATGCAATATTTTTATTTGTATGCATACATAAATGTTAATAATGGCTGCTGAATTATAACTTCAAGGAAGATCAATTACAAAAAAAAAAAATTGTGCCACAGATAAATCACATGCGCAATTGAAAGATAATTACCATCATCGATCACATATTATATGCAAGATATATATTTTTGGTTAAAAAAGTTGAACGGCAATATATATATGCTGTGTAAATACGCATTGCATTAACACTGTATGAATACTGAGTGTGAATGGATACAATAATAAGTAGAACGTAATTAATAAAATGATATATTGTAATGTAAAAAAATTTGACATGCATTAATGAAGCCCTGTACCATGTTATACGAAAATAACTACGAGAATGAAATATAAAATGATGGATAATAAATATTTGTGTATAAATTCATCAATATAAATTTTCCCGATAATTTGTTCACCTATGTATCCCTATACATTCGTGCATACATATATAGTATGTAAATTCAGCATTTCCATATTTTTCCATTCTCTCTATATTATTTTCTATTCTTTTTATCCATCCACACTATATACTTATATCAATGAGTGAGAAATCTAAATAGTTATATGTATAAGCCGCAGCTTGTTGAGACTACCCCCTTGTCAAATGCCGAAAGAGCTGAGTGCATTGTTGTCTCAATAGAAGTGGAATCGTTATAGAGCTACCACTTGTTATTTTATTTCTTTGAACTACACAAGTCTTTCAATTAATATTTCATTACGTGGTGTTAATTTAATAATCGATGTGAATTAAACATACAAAACATCTCTAATACATATATATTTATATATATATAAATTATCTGATACCTTTGAAACAACACCATGAGTATGGCATTAGTGTATATATATCTTACCAACAAGAGTGAATATTCCGAGTACCAAACCAAGACCACGGTTTGCTAAGATCAAGTCGTCCAGGGATTTGCTCAATAATTTTGTTCTCTTTGATGCGGCGGCCCAAATACTCACACCGAACACAACCGCATAGAAAATAGCACCACCAGCCACTCCTGCCACGAACATCCCTATAATTGTTTATAAAACACTCCTCGCACGAGTTCTGTAAATGTAAATAAAATGATATTAATTATTACATATAAAATATTTAGAAATAATAAAATGGGAATAACTATCGTGATATTTTATTTCATTTAGTGGGCGCAGTTTCATTGTAGTACTGTTTGAATTTCAATGAGAGTGTCTCATACTTTGTGCCAATAGTCAGTATAGTCAACGTGTATACATAGAGTAGTGTCAAAGTAATCATACATGGAGAATCATGATGATTAGATGGACAATAATATTTGGATACCCCCTTTTTTTTATATATATATCTATCACGATTGCTATCCATATTTACACTATGCAAAGATATGCAGATTGGCCATCAGTTATTGGCATTTATATTATATGTTTAATTGACGTTGTTTGTCTATTTGTACATTCGTATATGTAACATGCTGTATTTGTGAATATGACCTGATTTGAATGTGCATTTTTTCACATTTTCCTTGCAAAGTTCAAAATACTAATATAGTTTTCCACGTGCGAGGGAACGCATGGACTTTGAATTGTTACGGTCGAAAGTGACTGTAATAATTCAAAGTCCGTCTAATTCTCGAAAGTTCATAGGTGAAAGAAAAAAAAAAGCCAGTTGCAATATAAATATTCCACTCAGTCTGATTTATATATAACTTCATCTTCTATTAACATTCTAGACGTTTATATCCATCAACTTGCATACATTCTTCAAGCGACATTGGCGGTAAAACATATGTAGACATATATATGTATGTATATGATACATTTATATATAGATAGATTATGCAGATGAGACACTACAGTTAGAGTAAATTGTTGTTAATTAATACGTTAGCCGTATTATATGATATTTATTAACTCCAGTTTTTATTGTAAGTTAATTGAAAATCATGTATGAAAAACAATCTGACAAGTGGAAAATATTTTATATATAATATACATCAAATAATAAAAATGATATTACGTATTATTATGTAAAGTAATAATATATGTACTTGAACGAATCGATCCTCATTTTAATATATACAATATACATATATGAATCAATTATCTAGTCTCGGATAAAGATGTTGCTGTATAGCATGGTTTTTCTTTTATCCGCATCGATCGTGTGCTCCTCGTATGCACTTGATCCGTTAACGCACCAAAGGATGTATAAATATATATATCCACAATAATTCAAATAAAGAATTTTACATCTAATAAATATTTGATATGTAATATCAATATGTATTATGGTCGCATCATTATCTACACTCATAATTTTAATGTGGTTTTAAAATAGAATACAAGTCTGTTCATACGTAGTTGTATCTGTAAAAATTACCCGAGTGCAAGATTTACAATCCCAAGTAGGTACTCATTGTTACATTTGAATATTCATGATTGTTATATACAAGCTATTTGCCGCAAACGCGTGCGCGACTGCCGATCCAAAAAAAAAAAAAAAAAAAAAA
>CAJUYH010006823.1:0-19086 GCA_910591685.1 Galerucella tenella
TAATCCTTTTGCATGTGTGGTGGTACTGTTATCGACCTTTTAAAACCGAGTGCGAAATAAACCCTACCTCAATCACATATAACCGCTAAGAATTGGCCTTGATGGAATTGAGTGCCTTTCGTGCAATTTGACATATGCGAAGATGGCCACTGAACAGTGAATTATTTCTTGCTCCTTAACGCAGTGGTGAATCGCCGTCACTACTGCTCGGAAAGTAGCGCCCTCAAATAGGCTTATAGAAATATCTATCCATTGTTCAAGTTCTAAGACGGGTAGTTGCATAGCAACGGACTGATCGACAAATATTCGCCAAATATTAAGTTCGTTCGGAGGATGCGTTGATATGGTTTCCGCACGACGTTGCAGGCTTGAAGGAAACCCAGTCATGGAAAGTGTGGCATGATCACTGTGCTGATACAGAAAATAGCTTAAATTGACGTCATTACTTTCAGTGACCATTTTTTTGTATAAACAAGTTAGTGAAGAGGACAGTACGGTGCTCGATTATATCTGTAAGCAGGTTTCTTAGATGACGATATTGGGTAGTACTTTTTTCACAATACTCACGTGAAATTATTCATTAATATGAATATTCCCCATTTCTAGGTGATTCATGTGGTTCGAATTGTTATCTTCAAAAATGAATTTTTTTTTCACCGACTGCTGTAAATGAATTCTTCTTAAGTGAAATGCTATAGAAAGAGTTTCATATATCCCCATTATATCATCGATAAAATCGCTCGACCTACTTCAACCCTTAAGCCGAGAGGAGCTGAAATGTTAGCGCCTTACGAGAGTATCGGTACGGCATACCGGTATTATGAAATAAATAATAACTCCAAAAGAAATTACTTTTATTGATCATTACACATGACAATAAAGTACAGATACATTACTTATCGTCAGAAATACAACTTTTGCATATTTTGCAAGCATGTTCTAGGCAAATAGGTTTTTGGCAAGTAACACATATATAAAACGTTTTTCTTTTTCTTTGGTAAGGACAGACGGAACAAGTTTTTTTCACATCCAGCCGTTCCTTTGAAGACGATGGTTGATCATTGTTATCATTCCCAAGTGTCCCCTTTCATTAAATTGTGTAGCTTTTTATTCAATTTGGGATTTTCAAATCGTTTCTTCATATGTGGTCTAACAAGATCCAAAGCAAGTTCTTCTATAAAAATACGTCTAGCTAACGAAGTGGAACGAGAATCACAGTGAAATTTGCTTATTTAACTTGTAACAGAATTCCATGAAGGTACTTGGGCAGCCAACAATACAGCTCAGTAATATTCGAGAATATTGGAGATTAAAATTTGTACAGCGGTATGACATACCGTTGTCTCGGGTTGAGGGTTGTAGTTCATAATACAGTGAGGCAGTGGAAACAAAGGGTGGGTCTCATCCGTTCAGAAAAGATCCACACATTCAATCATTAGGAATATAATATTACCTCAATCATTATTTGAATGCGGTTGGGCTGGGATTAATCCGTAGCTACGGGTCACTTTCAATTAAATCTCAAATTATAACTCTACTCACCCTTCGTTCTTAAAATTATTATAGCTATGTACACAATTATTTCATGAAGATTATATTGTTATCGAAGTTTCAAGTCAACTTGATGTTATATAGCTATGCAAATAAGATTATTACCCCTACAACGTGCTTTGAAATTAACAGTGATGTTAAATTCGAAATAAAAAGAGATTCGATCAAACCTTGACCAAATCATTGAAGTTTTATGAACACATCGCTTCATGAGGTCCAGCACACATGTGGACAACCAACCCATATAGCAAGGAATATCCTTAGGACGTCCATTGTAAGTCCTTAGTTGGTCCCATACCTAATTTTTACGTACTAGGGACGTTCTGATTATTACGTCCTGGGGGGAATCGATGTATCTAATAAAGACATAATTTAAAATCGACCTATTGAAGCTGTGAATCCTCAATCTTTATTTTCTAGCAAAGATTCAATTACGCTTAGGACAATATATGCCAATGTCGTGGTACTTGGTCCCTATAAATAAATGTACATTATCAATACTTGTATAAATATATGACGAAATATTATGGTATTGATTTGTAGTGATTTTCCGTGTGTCAATTGAAAATATCCTGAGAAGGTCCATTTAAAAAATAAGAAGAAATACTTGGGAGGTTCATTTCCATAATCAAGAAAGCTTACTTAATTGGGACATCTAAGGGACGTATGGTTTAGTAACAAAATATCTCCTCCAGGACGTCCCGAGGATAACTAAGGCTCTGAAACGGATTTACCTGGGATGTATGATAACGGACACCCTGGGAACGTTTTGGGTACGTAGGAACCTGTACTGTCTGGGAACTAACTACCTCATTTTTTGAGGACCGATTAGTTTCGATGATGTCTTGATCGTAGATTATTCGTGACTGAACAGATACAATTTCGCTGTACTGGCAATTATATAGCAGACATAATCATTCTGTATTTTTGGTGATTCTGCTTTGATAATTTCCCATTATGCTGTAGGTACCTGAAGTCATCCTTGAATATAGATATTCTAGGACTTGACGCGTGTTTCTCCTGCCAATACACCCTACTTTTTTCGTTTATTCAATGCGTTTTGTATCGTGAAACTCAAGATAAGAGGTGTATGTACATCTAGTTTTTATTTCATTTACTTTATCATAGAGAGCTCTTTTGAATTCGGCATAATTGGTAGTCTCCCATTTTATTTTGTTCCTTACACATTTTTTGGTAACATCCCCAATGCCTCTGCAGTTGGTTCGGTCGCTTAATCACTTTATTTGACTTATACTACTGTTATTACCAATTTAATATCTGCTATTCCTTATCTAGGAAATAATTTAGTTCAATGAATTTGAGGAGGATTTGCAGTTGATAATGCAACTTTAACTCGATTTTTTACATTTCATTTCATTTTACCTTTTATTATTTTCGCTCTTTTTTGATTTCTACGAACGATACAAATACCATAGCCCATTGACAATGTTGATTTGGGCCCCTATAATAGCCATTTTGGTTACTGACTCTGGAGTCTTGATTGGACTAGTTTGGAACGTATTACTTCAAGTTTTAAATTACATTATGACGTTGCGAACGCAAAAAACATGTTTTGGTAATTTATTTACTTTTTGGCCCCAATCTCAGCCTCAAATCAATAATTTCCTGTTCTTTTTTCAGAATCACTTATTTTCCAACAAAAATGAATGTTTTCATTTCTTTCAACTCCATAACTCACCAGAACGCTTTTTCTCACGAAAATATTATTTTTCATTCTTCACATTTCCGAGCTGGAAGCAGCTACCGCGATAACTTGAGACATATCCGACTAGATTTCCTTGGTGAAGATACAGATGGATTTGGATTGGACTCTGAACGATTATTCAATACAAAATTACGTTATTATCTTGATATTAGATCTGACGTATTATAACCATATTCCTTTGTGAAATAATACCTAATCTTCAAAAAGTTTTGGTTCATAAACATAGTAAATTATGGATTTTTATTCCATTTTTCAAGTCTCGCTACTCACATTTTGGATGTATTAGAAAAAATTTTTCACTTTCGTAATCTTCATTTTGCCTATTTATTCATTTCATCCAATCATTTCTTTTTTTCTCCAAATCTCACAATATTCATCATTTCTCAAATCTATTCCCCACAGAGTGTGGTCAGTTTTCCAGCTGGTCAGAAAATTTTACTTCCATTATCTTGTACTAGATAGATAACATATCACAGCAACCACATTATATCAACATTCCACTCCTGAATGTTGTGAATGTTAGTGTAGTTTTTGAATGAAAATCGACAAAAATATGGTTATGTTACGTCGTCAGATCTAATACTGAGATAATGCTGGTGAATATAACAGAGGAAATCATCGACAATCCTAATTTTGCGCTTAGAATCCGGAAGATAGCTGTAGGTACTTTTGAACTATTCAATACCTGTAATGTTACCCCTAAGAATCGAGTAAAATACAGGGTGATTCATAAGTGCGATAAAGTTCAATATCTTGTTAATAGTTGAAGATATTTAAATGAGATTTTGACTGATTGTAGCCAGCCTAGAGGCTCATATTTTGAAATTAGTCGCAATTGTACAGCGTGTTCCATAACGCCGTGCCAGATCAAAGTTATACTTTTTCAAATGGGACACCCTGTATTTTACTTCAAATTTAAATTCTGTTTGACTTTGCTATTACAATGATATTATATTGTAATGGGTTATACATCGTATTTAACGAGTTCTTACCACTTGTTCCTGTGAATCGTATTGACTTCAACGCCCTGTATACTTTAAACTGCACAATTTAAAATCAATATTTCATAGCCATACGTCTGTGATAGTCGTCTAGTACTACAATTCAATCGAACTGATTCGATATCTAAGAAACCGTATACAGGGCGAGCCCAAACTCGAATACATTGGTTTCACTATTTTTTTAAATGGATCATCCTGTATTTTATATCGGTAAATGAAAGTTACTTTACTATAGTTCAATGGCTTTTGTGATATTTCTATTTTATGGTTAAAGAATAATAAATTTACTCATACTTATTTAATAACAACTATACTAAGATTTATAAAAAATCAACTATAAAGTTATAAAAGATGCTCAAAGTGACCACCCTGTACATTTATACAGGCTTAGAGACGGTCTTGAAAAGATCAACTTACATTTCTAAGCACTGGCACATTAACATTTTGAAACGCCTGCCTTATTATAGTTTTCATATCGACTGGTGTAGTAACAGGTAATTTGTACACCTGTTCTTTAATAAAACTCCAAAGGAAAAAATCTGCTTTATTCAACTCTGGTGATCTTGGTGGCCAAAGAACTGGTCCTGCTCGTCCAATCCACCTTTCAGGAAACATATCATTCAATTGTCCCTGAATGAGCGCGTTATGGTCAGCAGGAGCTCCGTCATGAAGATACCACATTTGTTGACGTGTACGGAGAAGAATGTCTGCAAGCAGAACTGGTAAATGATTTTCCAGGAAAATGATGATATGGTTCTAATTTAACTATTTAGAAGAGCTCTAGGAAACCTAATCCTTTTGCATGTGTGGTGGTACTGTTATCGACCTTTTAAAACCTTTTTCTAAGTTAACAACTTTCCTAACATGTTAATTGTTGTAAATTAATTTTATTATCTGCTTTTTATTGATTTTTTATTAGAAATAAAATTTTTAAAAACAAAATAGAAATATCACAAAAACTATTTAGTTTGGGTATAGGGAATACTCAATAAATTTGGAAGTATAGTAAAGTAACTTTCATCTACCGATATAAAATACAGGGTGATCCATTTGAAAAAATTGTGAAACCAATGTATTTGGTGACAATGTTCATTCTAGCTTATTATTGAACGTGTTAAAAGTCCTGAACAATTGAAACTCCGGAATCGCCGCCATCCAGAAAAATAGGTGCACTTTTATTGTTTTTGGTGAATAACTCCTCGATTATAATATTTATTGAAAATATAGTAGGTACAAAAGTTGGAGAGCATAAAAGTTCCTCCAAAAAAGGTTGAGTTCATTTTTTGTAAAGGTAATATGTGCATGTACGAATGGATCACTAATGTGGATGTCGAGACTCTGTGAACAGAAAAATTTATTTTTATTACTATAAATTTTATTACGACTAAGGTTTGTTCATTCTACATATTTTCAAACTCCCTTGTTTGTGTATGACGCTTTTTAACGTTTTGACTGATAGCTGGTTATGCTCAACCATGTCATCAATCGATGAAGCGATACCGAGTTCATCCGTACAAAATGATCGTTTTGATCTGGTCCTGTCGCCATCGGAATAATCGTCCTCGTCTCCATCCCCATTTTCGTCGTCGACTATGTTTGATCCATTGAAGCTGTCTCCGAGGCAATTGTTACAAATGGTTCTGCATTCGATTCCTACTTTTCTGCACCCTCATAATCCCGCACAGCCAGTTGTGCATTTGCAAAAAATTTAATTCAACAAAGTTTCGGGTGCAATGGAGTCCAACGGTCGGATTCGATTGGAGCAATCTGGGACTCGTTTCCAACCCCATGATTCAGGACTTAATTCGTTCCCCAGCCATTTTTGCAACTCTTCATTTTTTCGGTACAGTTTAAGGCACTCAATTTTTCCTTCATTGAAAATTGCTGACGTGGTGTCGCAGACACTGAAGGCGTGCGAATATTTTCTTATAAGCTTATCCTGCTTCACACCTGTTCATTTATTCAAGGAAATGTTAGTTTGACGGAGAAATGCATCCAGCCTTTCTTGAAGGAAATTCAATGCTCTCCAACTTTTGTTATGCCTCTTTTCTCGATAAATATAATTGAGGAGTCATATCACAAAAGGTATGAAAATGTAATGGCGGCGATTCCGGAGCTTCAATTGTTCAGGACTCTTAACCTGTTCATTAATAAGCCAAAATGAACATCGTAACCAATCTTTCTATTGTTGTTAAGTTTTCCATACAGTGAATTATCTGTAATTGCATAGCAAAAACGAACAGATCAATCGAACTGCGATTAGCACATTTAACTCCTAGGTGTATGATATTCAATTAAAATTGTAAGCCGGGCTTGCTCTTTGGAGTAGCTTGGCTATACCTAATCGTTATTGAGTGTTCTCATGAAATCGATCATTTTAACATCCTATAAGTTCCCTTAAATATATACTCGTCAATTAATTAAAAACGACTCAAAATTATTTGGAGGAAAATAATGTTCAGTTCGCCTCTTCAAAGGATGGTGAATGATTGAGAAAATAAATTATAAACCACATGACGAGAAATGCAACTTCTCAGTTGGCTAGAAGAAGCTATAATTGTTAACTTAGTGGAAAAAAGTGATTATCAATTATTGGATTATCATGAACATACAACTGCAGAGCTTTTTTAAAACTTCAAATCAGCTTATGAAAAAGGGGTGTTATAGAATTTATTTAAAATGTAGTTGATAATATACCCATTTGAAGCTGGGGAAATTATTAACAGCAAATTATGCAAATTGAAGATTAATTGATTGTTATTCAAAATAATATAGAGCTCATTGTAATTTATCCTAATAATAGGTTTGATAGTGGAACAGAGTTAAGTTAAGAACAATATTAAACCACACCAAAAAACCACCCAACCAATAAAGTTGGATATTGTTTTTTCCACCTGGTTATAGTTTATTTAACTTGATAGTATTTGATAATCTCCCATTTAGGAGGAAAAGGGAGAAAAGTTATGTGAATTGATCTCCACATTTTAAATGAAGAACAAAGGATGTACGCTGAAAATACAAAAAGATAGATATTTGATAACTTAATTCCTTTTAAGATGATTTAAAATAGTCCGCCTCTGGCGATCTTTTCTACAGCAGCTATTGACCATATGAGTTATTGCAGTTGGTTCATTAATTTCATGATTTCTGGCGAAAGTGAAGACGATGTACTTTGAGACAAACTGTACCGAAGCAGCTTTTTATTGTTTGGGAACAAAATATGGTGAAGTCTCCCAGTTTTCAGGTTTCTACTATGTAGACCTTCCACCATCGAGGAAAAAACCCAAAACATTACTAGCGTTAGCATGATGCTTGCAACGTCTATGAATATGTTGAACAAGTAAACTATTCAGCATAATAATTAACAAGGATGGAATATGAGAGTGCGGTTTGACCGGAAGAGTGACTTTTCAGAGGTTGGCAACACTTTCACTACGGTGATTATATTGTTAATTTTCGCCCTTCATGTTTCCGTCATGTTTCTGATGTCACATGCAAAAATGTGCATAAATCTGACAGATAGATTAGTTTTAGGACTCTGTATCTGTAGAGTAGGGAGGGCGAGTGTGTAGGCTCACAGCACTTAGGCCTCATTTGAAGATATTTGTTTCCGTTTTTGGGTGAATATGGAGAAAGAAAAATTTCAAGTGTTAACTGAACATTATCTTTGACGTGATAAAACAATTGAAGGAATCGACGGAAAGTTACGTACATATGCCGAGTGTGCTCCGCCCCATGAAATGATTCATTTCGTGAGTGGTTCTCTTACTCTGAAGGTGGCCATTTGAACACGGATGAAGATGAACGCCCCGGACCATGTTTTACTGAAAGTACTTGCATTTGTTGACGACAAAAGATTTGTTTCATCACAACACTGCTCCTGTTCATTGCTCCGCTATTTTTGCAGAAAAATAAGCCAAACTGCGTTTCGATTTATTTATAGTCCAAGCGCCCCAGCCAAAAAAGTAGGTTCTGAAAAAAATGTATGGGAACAGGTATTTTTTTTTCTTGAATATGTTCCGGGGTGTCCCTTGAATGTAAATCCAAGTTGGCGTCATGGGGAGGGGGCTTAACTTCAGTCGCCATCTTGAAAAACACGTTTTATTAAATATCTCGCGAGCTGCGCATCGTACGACGAAAATTGTGAAACTAATTAATGTAGATAATAATATTTGCCATCTTTTTTATCCGAAACTTTTTTTTTGTATAACGCATAGGTTTTTAATTATAGCGCTCCAAACTTTTTTCAATATGGTTTTTGCTAAATATTTAGTAACTGGTCGATGATAAATTGAAAATGGTGGTAGCTGAATTGTAGAGCATGACATTTTCTATTAATTTTATGGGAAACTTTTTGTCGTAGCATTTTTAGTTGAGGAGCTATTATGCTGTAAATGAGATTCTAACGAGATTATAATGTTGTATTTGTGTATATTCATCAAGAGCTGGGGTCGTTCCCTCGCCTGTTTGTGACTTAGCGTTAAAAGTACCGGTCACAGGGCTGCAAGCATGCGCAGTAACTACATGTGGCCAGATATGGAGGAAATTGTATATATTTTTCGAATTGTGTGTTATAATTCTGTTCTTTCCAATATATTATGTTACGTCTAGTTATCTCTCGTTACTAAGGTATTTGATTTATAAGCACATGTGGATATTTTTTCGAGAAGGGGGAAAACCCAGGTCCAAAACGGGTTTCGAACCTAGGACCTCTTGGTAGTTAGCTCAGTATGCTACACACTTCTTTTTCCTTTAGTGATTTCGACAACAATTTTAGACAGAGAAAATGAAGTGCAGACGAATATACACAGTATTTGACTAAATTTGCAACAATTGAAACGTGTAAGCGATGTTTCGAAAAACTCAGATTCACGTTAAATTTAATAAAAAAATGAAAAACTCAAATTGAATACCAACCTTCTTATTATTCTATTAAAATATAATCATTTTTATAATTACAATATATTATAATATACAATATAAAATAATACTGTACAATATGAAATAGCTTAATACAAGCATAACGGTAATTAATAATAATAATAATAATAATAATATTAAAAATAACAATAAGAATTCTAACGATGTAGCGTGATGCATTATTGTTTTTTGCTACATTGACAATCTTTTATATGATGATACCGTTTCAAGCAACAATAAAGATCGATGAATTATTAGTTGTTCTCCACATTATTTATAATTTTAATTGACTCGGTACACAGCTGTATTGACATTTTTTTGAACACTTCATGCCATTTTATGCGTTATGAAATGGTTTTCGTATACAACGAGGAATACTGCCACTGATAATGTACGAGGAGCAAGTTCTACCAAGTTGCAGCTCCTAAACTATAAATGCTACAGGAGAAAGTTTTCAATGAAATTTATAGAAAATTCATGCTGTACAATTCAGTTACCACCATTTTCAATTTATTATTGACCATTAACTGAATATTTATCAAAAGCCATATTGAAAAAAGTTTGGAGCACTTAAGCGTTATACAAAAAAAAATTTCGAATAAAAACGATGGCGAATATTATCATCTACAATAATGATAACCACAATTTTTTGCGTACGATGCGCAGTTCGCGAGATATTTAATAAAACGTGTTTTTCAAAATGGTGGCTGAAGTGAAGCCCCCCCCCATGACGTCAACTTGGATTTACATTCAAGGAACACCCTTGAACATATTCATCTGCCATATTATTCACCTAATTTGGCTTCCTCCGATAACTTTCTGTTCCCAAACTGAAAAAGATGGCTTGGTGAAAAGCGATATAGTACAGATGAATAGGTGATTGCAGAGACAAACGTATTTTATATAGGATTTTTAGGCGGAATTCTAGGAAATAAGTCACGTCACTCCTACAAACTCTTGTTCCATTCTTCCACTTTTCCGTGTGATGTTGGCCACCACTTGCCACCTAATTTGGTCCTCAGCGAGATCTTCGTGCAGAATCCAGAGTGCGAGCTTTCCTTTTATTGCATATTTCTCCTTTATGCTCTCTAAGCGTTTTTTTGCCCGTTTTTTACTTTATTTTATTCAGTTTCCTCCATACTTAGCGGCACAGTCATTAAAATGAAATTTCGTTGAATAATTTAATCACGCCCCCGAAGATGAAATCCAAAAAGGCGTTTCCCCATTTGTCACGGCTGTGAAAATTTCTGTCGTGTTTCCAATATATTATACGTTATCAGTTGCATCAATTGGTGCAATTAAAAATACTGTCCGCATAAGCGATATCAAGACGGTCTTGGTCCTGCTGATCACTACACAGAATTTCTATATTCTCCAACTGTACAAAAGTGAATGGAAGTATAGTTAAAAATAATACCTGTCCTCAGTTGAAATATTGTAAAATAATTAAAAAAATATTAATATACCCACTAGGGTGGATCGAAAATATTTTATATTTTTTTTTAGGTTGGCCTAGGTTGCTAAAGTTGCTAAAGCCTCATAGAAGAAGAAAGAACAAAACAAAAAACATTTCAAAAATTTTTTTCAGGTGCCCCACCCACTCAAAATTTTTTTTATTTTTATTTTTCAATTTTTTTTCACGGCCTTGGTGGCCTGATATTTTAAACAGACAGACAAGGATTTTACTTGAAAAAAAAATTATTCAAGCATATTCTTCAGGTGCCCCACCCATCACGGGCCGTGGCATGGTGACGTAATGTTTTTCTTACAAAATTTTTTTTCTCCCTCGGGTGCCCTATAGGTACTTACATTCCAAGTGATTTTTTTTCCAAAAGATAGGGGTAGAAAATTATTAAATTAATCTATCCATCAAATGAGTAAAGTAAGTTTAAAGTTGAGTGATTTAGATACTTTAGACGACAATGTAGTTGATTGATTGAATAAATAAGTTCGTAGAGAACGTCAGAAACACAGGGAAAAACTACAAGCAAATGTAGCTGCAACAGTGCAAGGTCTCTATTTCGACGGACGAAAGGATAATACTAGAACACAAACTAAAAAAGGCGATAAGTATTACGGTAGTACTGTCAAAGAAGAAGATATTTCCCTGATACAGGAACCAAATTCTATTTACCTCCGGCATTCGGCTGTTCCGTTTGGATCTGCGACTAGCATTAGAAATGAAATATTAACGTTTTTCAACGATGAAGGAATATCAACTGATTCACTCATTGCAGTCGGATGCGACGAAACGGTCGTCAATACTGGTACAAAAGCAGGTGTAATAACTCTTCTAGAAGACCAGCTTAGTCGTCCCCTTCAATGTTTTATTTGTATGTTATATCTTAACGAACTGCCTTTACGTCATCTTTTGGTTCAGCTTGACGGTGTAACTCGGGGACCTAAAGCATTTTCTGGTGCTGTTGGTAAATCACTACAAACTTGTCACACTCTTCCTATCACTAAGTTCGAGAAGATCGAGGCAAATCCATTTCCAGATGTAGATAGGAATAATTTGAGTACAGATCAGCGTTATTTGTTGGATATTATGAAAGCTGTTTCCTCAGAAGAATGCTGTCAAGATTTAGCAGCTATTCAACCTGGACCGGTGGTGCATTCTAGATGGCGGACGAGTGCAAACCGAATCCTTCGTCTTTATGTGGCAACTGAAAAGCCTTCCGAAAACTTGGTACATTTGGTTACTTATATTATGAAAGTATATGGCCCAATATGGTTTATTATCAAAGTAAAGCCATTGTGCATCGGAGGTCCTGAACACCTATGGAGGATGATCGTATACTCAAGATATATGCCGGATTGGCTTAGGAAAACAGTTGACGTTGTTATTCAAAGAAATGGATTTTTTGCACACATGGAGAATTTGCTCCTAGCTATGTTGTATGACGATAGAGTTATTATTCGAAGACTAGCTGTTTGTAGAGTAATTTCTGTTAGACAGATGAATCAAAATTCTTCTGTCAGAAATTTTCGTGTGCCTAAAATAAATATGGAAGCCAACGATCACATATATTCAATTAATTGGGCTGAAATAAACGAGCGATTAGATCCTCCAGTTTTAAAAGACACCTTGGATGAAGACTTAGAAATTTCCATACTTATCTAGCTTTCCATGCCACACACAAGGAACCGAAAGGTGTGTAAAGTTGGTAACCGAGGCTGCTTCGCTTGTTTGTGGACAAGAAAGAAGAGACGGATTCATAAGATCCAGGCTTGAGTCAAGAACCATAATGAAAAATTTTAATACAAAAGCAGAGTTTAGATTTAAATGATTATTTTATGTTTTATTCTATCATTTGATTTTAACATATTCATATTTAGTTGAATATATCAGATGGAATAATGATTTTTTTGTTTATTTTCATGATAATGTAACAAACTTAGTAAAATAGGAAAATTTGAAAACTTGATTTTTATTTGGGGCACCTGAAAAAATGCTCATACATGCTCAAGTTTTTATCCAGGTGCTTTTTAGACGAGCCTAAAGCTTTTTCTAATAGGGCAAAAAAATTTAAAAAAAAATAAAATTGTCTTTTTCAAATGTGGGTGGGGGCACCTCAAGAAATAAAAAAAAATAATTTTTTTTTAATTGAAAACACGCATAAATGGGCTTAACAACGTTTGCCAATTGGGCCGATAGCAATAGAAAACTTTTATAAATTTACTACATTTTTCGATCCACCTTAATACCCACTTCCACACGAATAAAATTTAATAAAATAACTTCAACGGTAATAATTCACGAATTTTAATAACACAGCCATATGAAACAGTTATCCAGGTCATATTATTTAATAACGAAGCCGGTTGCAAAACGAGCCATTTATTTTAGTTAAAAGCCTCAACTCTCCAGAGGTTCACACCCATGTCGTGTCCTTTGTAGTGAAATACCGTTGACCTACTGCAATTTCTTTTTCAACAAAGGGCACACAAATATATCTATATAGATACAGTCAGATTATTATCAGTGCTGTAGGATTCGCGTATCTTCCCATTTTCCGCACTGGGAATACGAAGTCGATAGGGACACCAAGAGTGTCTAGCAAATATTTTGTTCCAAACAAAAATCCATTTAAAGGAAGTTGCAGACGATTTCTTGAATTAAACCGTTTTATTTTTAATAAAACAATTTAATTTCCACTTCTTGCAATTCTAGGACCGGTAGACTGAGAAACATAAGTCTGAAATGAATACAGGTGGAATAAAAAAACGACGCAAATGTTAATAATTACCTACTTATTAGTTGGGTGTAACCTCACAAAATAAAATTGGGGTTTGTCCAAAATTCAGTATTTTTGTATTCAACTGAGTTATGTTGAGGGAACCCGCCAATTAAAGACATCCCGCTTTTCTCATGGCAAAATTGTGTTCCAATCTTGTAAATTTTGGATTTAATGTTATACTAGACTTTTTGACCTGAAGTGTCCATGGGAACAATTTTATCCTATGACTAATACAGGTTGTTAAAGTTGAAAAATCCTTGTTTTTCGTGACCAAGTGATCTTATTATGAACAAGTTACGAACAAATAATTTATTTATCGTGAAATTATTTATAAATAGTTTGAAATATCAACATATACAGGTTGGGACTTGATTATATAAGGACGAATTTTTGAAATTCCAGGAAATTCTGACATTCAATGGAAACAAGGTGAGATATAAAAAGATACTTTATATTTAATGTTCTAGTATCGACTAGTTCTAGAGGGTTTTCATACAGGGTGATGCTAAGTGCAACCAACATAAAATTATTTTTTTCCCTTATATAAAATGAATAATTTACTCAATGTATCTAAACATTAGTTTCCAATTTCGGAAACGTATTTTTCACCTAGATATAAGTATTGTAAAATAATACAGGGTGATCTGCAAATACATATTGTTATAAAATCGACAAAAATGGAGTAAATACACTTTTTCTAAATTACTCTGTATCTATTAACACGATACGTCAATATTGTTTACGTAATCACCTCAAAATAGTAAATGTATTGGAAAAATTTCATAATCTCACCATGACCAGTATCTTGGAAACAATGTCTTGAGGGTAGATCAAAATGGGCATAGTGAACGAAATTATGAAAAGATTCCTATGTATACCTACCGAAGAGTACTTAATCATTGATAAAAAATTTACTACAGTTAATTGATTAATTAAATAAACATTTTTTAGGGAATATGAACTATTTGTCCCATTGCGTTTCTGAACCATTTTCAAAGTGTGCTTTGAATTTGAGATGGACTTAATCAAGTCCCACCCTCTATATGTTGAAATTTTGATCTTATTATGTGTAATCTTACGATATACCAGAACATATCAATGTCTGGAAATGCATATTTATATGTTAATACTAAAATAACGTCGTCACGAAAAGCAAGGATTTTTCAACTTTAACACCTTGTATATCGGAAACTAGTCGAAGAATTGAATAAGCCACATGAACCCTAGTCATGAGGTCAAGTACAACATCATATTATTCAAAATTCATAAGTTTTGACGGAATGCCACTTTGTCATAAGAAAAGTGCGGGTACATCACCTAGCGAATATAATAGGGTTCCCAATAACTGTCTGGAGAAAGTTAAATTTTTCAGGTGAATACACAATTTGCTGAGACCCTTGAATAAATTGAAGGATAAAAACTTGTTATTCTAATATCATCCGCAGCTACGAATGGAAAAAAATAGGCAATACTTAACAGCTAACCATATCTTGACTACCCAAAGCCATTGTATTTCTCAAAAATTTGGCTTTTCTTCATTTTTCATAATATCGGTATCCGTGCTCAATATTATTTATTGCATCGCCTAATTTATGAATAACCCCTGCAATAATGTATTTGTAAGTTGAATGAGCATGCGCGAAACACCGTTCGTTTTTTGTTTGTGAATAAGGAGAGAATATATGAACTGAGACACGAGAACAAGTAGCATTCGCGCGCAATCAATACAAGCGCAATTTACAGTCAATAACCTTCGAGGACGCTTCTCCCAAGATCGTCTGTGTACCTTCACGTGGTGGCTCTGTTTACACAGAACACAGCGGATCGAACCAACCTAAATCCAAGGTATGAGATACCGTGCCGAGGGATGAATGGCACTAGGGTCAAATAGTGTCACGAACGGTTTCTCTGGGGCACCGGGCGAAACCTTAGAAGTATCCTAGCCTTAACCCTGTGCAGGGGGCACCGCAGGGTTGGACACACCCCTTCCCCCTTACTCATGGGACTCAAATGAAACCAGGTAACAAAAATAAAAAATTAGATGACGGCGGGAAGTCTGAATCAGAGAGTATGCTCTCAGATGAAGACAGGACCATCGTCGGAAGCGAAAGTGACGCATCAGTGGGAACAACCGGAACCACTGAAACGATCACAAAACAGATCGCTGGGCTTGGAAAAGTCCAGCAAGAAAGGAAAACCTCGGGAGCCTTGAAAATAAGGCAGACCAAGGCAAGAAAAATGGCGGAAGGAACATGGACGCAGGAGAAGCCCAAAAAAACATGAACCCAAAACTAAAATGGGGAATAGAAACCGCTCGGAATCTCAGACCCCTCCAAAACCGCGACCGACCAAAAAACCGAGGAGCGGACCCCCACAGACCAGTTCATACAGCGAGGTCGCCAAGGGAACACGGATGGCAATTATTGACAAACGCCATCCGGAAATAACATTGAGCCAAGAACAAGCAGACTTGGTTCAAGACAAACTGGTGAACGCAATCGATGCAGCCCCCTCAGGCAGTGGCACAAACTTGCAGTTCATCAGGACCACGTTCAGCGGAGGCGTCTTGTGGCTGACCTGCGCATACCAAGAGACAGCTGACTGGCTCAGGGGTGGTGCAGAGGGCCTGGAGGGTCTATTGGAAGGGGCGGCCTTAACAGCAGTGGAAGCCAAGGACCTCCCAAGACGACTCAGGGTCATTGTATTTATTATTACCTCTTCAGATTTATTCAAAACATGGAAGTAAAAAATAAAAATAAATTCAATGCGTCTTCAGTTTTAGAACCAACCGGAATGGAGAATTAGCTGTTAACGTTGGTTAAAACAGTACAAATCCAATGTTTCCCCAAAGAATACAATAATTTGTTAGAAAATAAGAGTTAGATAAGAAAAGTAATATCATCAGATTAAACCCACTCATGCACAATTTAATAATGAGGGTTGGGGGAAGGTTGAAGACTGCTAATTTAGCTTTTAATCAAAAACATCGAGTTTATTCTGAAAAGTGAACACGGAAGACTAATGTATTGTGGTGTGCAACAATTGATTTGCTCTACAAGAGACAAATTTTGGATTTAGTCGGTGCGCAATACTTGTAGAAAAATTGTGAAGCAATGTATCCGCTGCTTTCGGTCTAAATCTAGGGACTTAGCTTATTTAATGGGTAATTTACCGAGCTGTAGAGTTGAATCAAGTTTTTCCCTGCTCAATTTAGGTTTGGACTATGGTGGTCCATTTCTGTTAAAATACCGCCACACTAGAAATCCTGAAATTATAGAAGGGTATATTTGTCTAATCGTTTGTATGAGTACAAAGGCTGTCCATCTGAAAGCTTTGAGCCATTTAACGACTGAATCAATTTTAAATACACTTAAAAGGTTCATTAGTAGACGAGGTAAGCCTGCAAACATATACTCCGACAATGGTGGTAACTTCATTGGTGCAAATTCAGAAATTGAAAAACTTGATTTTCTGGAAAAGGAATCAGAATATATTGCAAATAATCTTGCTAATGAGCGAATAAAATGGCATAATATTCCACATAGGTCTCCTTCTATTGGGGGTCTATGGGAAAGTGAAATAAAAAGCGTAAAATATCATTTACAGAGAATTTTGGGTAATAGTTCCTTGAGTTCTGAAGGTTTTTCGACCGTGCTAACTGAGGTTGAGGGTATTTCAAACTCACGTCCCCTTTGTCCTATAAACCCTGATCCCGATGATTTAAACGCACTCACTCCAGCCCATTTTATCATGGGAAGAACCTTAACAGCTCTGCCTGAATAAAATGTTTTGCACCTACCTGAAAACCGATTAAATGAATATCAGCGGCTGCAAGCCATTCTACAAACCTTCTGGCGCCGCTGGCATGAAGAATATTTGAATGAGTTATAAACAAGAACACGATGGAAGACGACTACTAACAATCTAAAGGTGGGTACTATGGTGTTGTTGAAGAACGACAACGCTCCACCGTTTCAGTGGTCCTAGGGAAGAATAACCGCCCTTTATCCTGGAACTGATAACGTTGTACGCGTAGTGGACGACGTTGAAGTGATGAATGGTGCTTTTCGTCGCGCGGTTACAAAGTTGTGTCCGCTCCCAATTGAGTGATAAGCGTTAAGTAGTGATATTAGAACGTTCTTTAGAAACCATCTAAGAGATTATGTACAATCAAACTTTGTCAATAAGTTAAATGTAGTTTTAAGGCTTTTCTTTTGTTATCCAAAATGGGGAAAATTCATTTTTATCATGTTTATATAGTTTGTATAAGTTTGCCATATTTTCTTGTGTTGAAACTTAGTTTTAAGGCGGGCGATTATATTCAATATTATTTATTACATCGCCTAATTTATGATTACCCCCTGTAATAATGTATTTGTGATTTTAATGGGCATGCGCGAAACACCGTTCGTTCTTTGTTTGTGGAGGAGGGGAGAATATATGAACAGAGACACGAGAACAAGCAGCATACGCGCGCAATCAATACAAGCGCAATTTATAGTCAATAACAATCAATAAATTTGATGTAATGCAATACAATACCTATGTACGACAATCATGCAACAATAAAATATGTTTCAATTAAATATAGTTAGATAGGTAATAAGTGTTTAACTATAGTATATCAATATACAGTCCACGAATACCACTTGCTGTTGTCTACAATCGGTGTTGAGTAAATTCTCAGTAGTTAAGCTAAGACGTATGTAAAGCTAGCATGACCAAGTGAGCAGAATCAGTCGCACTTTCGCTATAAATTTACTGCTTATTTAGTGTAAATTAAGTGCCGTATTCATAAATTAAGTGCTCCACGGAATATACAAAAAATACAAACATTGCTGGCTTTACATAAAGCTAGCAGTGTAATCCGTCAAAATCGAAAATAAGCATTATAAAGCAAACATTCCAAATGCATACCATTAAGTGCTCAATAAGTGCTGTCGATATCAGCGATAATGAATACTAAAAAATTCTTTTTTATTGTTTATCAAGTGTTCAATGCTAGCCTAACAATCCTAGCAGTGTATAGAGTTGAGTACTAACTCTTCCACTTGCTTGAATTCATTTAACAGCGCAGTGCAATTAAGTGCCCAATGAGTGCTCTCTATATCGACCAAGATGATTATGGAAAAAAAAAATTTAATCATGTGTTCAATGCTAGCCTAACAATCCTAGCAGTGTATAGAGTTGAGTACTAACTCTTGCACTTGCTTGAATTTATTTAACATCGCAGTGCAATTAAGTGCTCAATGAGTGCTCTCTATGTCGACCAAGATAAATATTGAAAAAAAAATTTCCTTTTTTCAATCAAGTGTTTAATGCTAGCTTAACACCTCCAGCAGTGTTTGGAGTTGAGTACAGCCTCTGAGACTTGATTGAGTCCAATTTTATCTATTTCTAAGCTACCGTCGTCTGTGAAATTATTGGAGTAGGTATATGTGTAGTCGAACCGAAGTTGGTATTTTTTGTCAAGGTATGTTCTGAAAATTTAAATCAAAGAATTATGCTGAGATCCGAGTTTGAAATTATTCAGATAAAGTCATATAACATTATTTTTTTCCTCAGTCTAACATACAAAGTGAGAAATCTACTTTGATTTTGGCTGCCGAATGGCTTCATTAGTTCTTGTTATTGTATTTGAATAAAT
>CAJUYH010006824.1:0-19085 GCA_910591685.1 Galerucella tenella
CTGTACCTATAAAGTAATTATGTTTTACTCAATCTTGGATATTCTCTTAATAGAACACTTCAGTTCCATCATTCTTGGATGTTCACATATTTCATGTATATTTAAATTTCGCGCGCATCGTAACCCTTTTTACAGTGTTGCCATATGCAATTAACAATAAGATAAGAAGTACAATTTTTCAAATTATCTGTTCTTGATAACACTTGCCTTAACCTTACTATTTGTAAAATAAAATAAATGTTAACTGGACATAATGTACCGATATAATAAATGAGTTGGGAATTCGATATTCGATAGCGAACACAAGGTAAACCGTTTACCTGAAGAAGATAACTTGATTGTCGAAACGCGCGTCAGGTAGTGTTAAGTGTAAATTGTGTTCGGTATGAGGTGAATTAATTCATTTAGTAAAACAGAAGAAGATAAGAAAAACCTCGTTCACCGCATTCACTAGGTATATTTCTCATAGGTCTGAACCTAACGGGAAAAATGATTTTAAAATTATTATCAAATGACTCGGCGGAATAAAGCCGGACCTGTTCTGTGTTAACGTCTGGTACACAGTGTTTTAATAGGTCGTTTAATTACGGATTCGATTTAGACGTGTACAACGAAGAACATTCGTTTAAGTTGTCGACCCAAATAACAAAAATACTTCTTAGTTTTTACGTCTCATAAAACTAAAATTTTCAAAACAATTATCGGGTATTTTCCTGAAAGGTCTTAAGTTTTGTTTTAAATCTTTTTTTCGTCAATAAATGGAGACTAACAAAAACAAAGAAATTGAAAATATATAGAATGGCTTTGAATTAACGAGGAAAAACAGTCTCCTGATTTTAAGATAATATAAAACATCTGTAGGAAATTTGCCACGAATCTCTACACTGCTAAGTGCATTTGGTCGAGCAATACGAACCTAGCAACGAAAAGGAATGAGACCCTTTTTGTGGCGTTGTTTACATCAAGTATTCAACATAGACATTAAATTTCTTTATGTATTCAGTATCTTAATGTTCATTCTTGAAAAGGGATAGTTAGTCGTAGAGTGAATCACGATTCGTAATTGTACTGATTGTTTATTTTGCATTGTTTTGTATATAAACTATTCAATTTTGAGTTGCCGTTTTATTAAATATCTCCTCTCTCAAAATATTTACACTGATAAGGAACCCCATGGAAAACTCATATCTGTTGCCATTTGGTTAAATACCATGTATTTTTTCAATATTAAAAATCTTATCTCACAAATTTTACAAATAAAGAGTTTTAAAAATATGCTATAATTGTTTTTATCAGTGTATTTATTTCTTTTTTCATTATTATTTCAGTACAAATATAAAAAGTAATATTTGTCGGCACCATTTTCTGAGATAACGCGGATTAGTGTCAGGTAGTGAAATTGCTGGAATTAACTTCTAATAGATGGATCGAACTGGAAGGATTACAACAATATACTTATTTTTTGAAGTAGGGCAATATTCACAATGATTGGTGTTGGCGATAGGATGCGGACTCAACAAAAAGAATGCAAATTATTCCATAAAATGTCCCTAGATCGATTACCTAGGGATTTGGATACTGAAAAGCTAGAGTACACTATGAATCAAATCAATAATAATTAAAATAGCAATTTCATTTGAAAAACTGACGATGACTTCATCATTCAAAGGTTGTTTACCCTGCACGAGATTATTATTTTGAAAATAGTAATTTAAAATCAAGAGTCGACCTGATTCATATTTTTTTTATTTCCACCCTGTATATAAAAGCTACGAAAATCTTCCGCAATATATGAAAAAAATGGTGTTATTTGGAACCATGAAGTTTTTAAATAAATAACGTGACAATTTTTTCAAATATTTCAAAAATTACTGTTCATAATTTAAATAATTGGCAAATTCCAACAAGATACAGAGACAGTTCAAATAGAGGAGTTCAGTCTAAGGTTAGTGTGGCCAACAAAAAGTGTTTTTTTCTGACAAGAATGACAGTTAAGGTCTACCCTTCAAAACATAAGATTTTTGCTTGTTTTCTATCATTGCGAACATCTATATTGCTTTATTTAAATTATGAATACACTCCCGAAGCGTATATCATGAAATTTAAAATGACTTTTTAGCTGAATACTCAACATATCGGTGGCCAATAATTCTACGAACTCTTGGCATGTCACCATTTCATTTCTGTTATCTGTCAGTAGTTATGTCAGATGTCAGTGGAAAAAGTATTTAGAAGAATATAGATACAACTAACTAGAAATGCTACAAAAATCTAATCGAAAATGGACATAAATATACAAATAAACGAATATCAACAAAAATAAATATAACTGACATATGACATAACTAGTGAGAGAATAACAGAAATGAAATGGTGACTTGCCAAAAGTTCCTAGAGTTATTGGCCACCGATATGTTGAGTATTCAGCTTAAAAGTCATTTTAAATTTCAAGATATAAGCTTTTATGGTGTATTCATTATTTTAATAAAGCAATATAGATGTTCGCAATGATAAAAAACATGCAAAAATCTTATGTTTTGAATGGTATACCTTAACTGTTATTCTTTTCAGAAAAAACAACTTTGTTGGCCACACTGAACTCCTCTATTGAAGATGTTATTTTAAATGAAATATTTCCTCTGTTTTGCTTTCAACTAGCGTTGCCAGACATAAATTCTATTATGGTAGAATTAGTGATTAATATTCCGCACTCAAATGGCAGTTACTCAAATAATCACTTCTGGGAGTATCAAAAACTCATTCCTTCGCCATTGGAAACCTCACTTGAACTCCAAAGAGAGAGAAAAAAATAAATTCTATTCAATAATAAAATAGCTTTTGATCTCCACGTCTAATCCCATAAGTAATTTTAGATAAAATTAATCCTTTCCTTCAAATTATTAAATATTTAAAAAAAAATTTACTTTTCAAAACCAACTCAAATCTTAGTCATCCCAATAAACATCGCGTATCTATAAAAAGCCAAATATAAATATTTGAAGAAAAAAAAGTAAAATCCAAAAATATCCTGCAAATAGAAACAAAGTCACTGTCACTAACCACCAGTGGTGTTGCCAATCAGATAAGTAGGTTCGTAAGAATATATAGGGTGATACGACGACAACACGGCGGCTTCGGCAAAGTCAGCAAAAAGTTTTTTCAACCATGTTCTGTCTACCATTATGACTCGCACACAAAAATTACATTATATTTCACATCGTACAATATTATTATTACACTGTAGACCGCTGGAACTTACTAGTGATAACTCTCGATCGGAGACAACTTAAAAAAACCGTTATTTAAAGATCTGCGTTAGGTTCATCACTATCAGCTAGATAAAATATGTACTCCTTCCTTAGTCTACGAGGGTAACTAAAAAAGTGAGCAAACGTGAAAAAACGACCCTTATTTTTATACAGAGTGTCTCAATATGTTTTGGCAGCCAATATATCGAAACTTGTTGACATGGGCCAGTATTTTGGCAACTATAAACAAAAAACATTTTTTTGGATCTATTTTTAAAAAAAAAATACTACATTTGTTAAAATTTAAAGGTTTAGTTTACGTTTAGTTAGCCTAGACCAGTTCCGTGCATAAACAAAATATTGCGTTACCATAGCAACGAACAATAACTCATTAGAAGTGTCAGTGTGAAGTTGGACGTCAAAAAAGTAAACCAGAGTTACGCAATAAATTAAAAGAAAAAAGATGTCCACTGAAATTGTTAGAATCGAGAAATTGGAGTATCGAGCCATCATCAAGTACCTGTATTTGAAGGTTTAAGAGGTAAGCAGATTTACGAAGATATGCTTAATACCCTTGGTGATCAATCCCAGAAGTTTCGTGTCCAAAAATCTGCTGGAAAAGTTCTTGCTTCAGTTTTTTGGGATTGCCATGGAGTAATTATGATTTATTTTTTGGATAAGGCTAGAACAATAACCGGAGATTACTATTCGACATTACTGTCCACTCTACGGGATTAAATTGAAGAGAAAAGACGCGGAAAGCTATCCAAAGGTGTTTTGTTGTTGCAGGACAACGCCCCTGCACACAAATCTCATGTTTCCATGCAAAAAATTCGTGATTTAGGGTTTGAATTACTAGAACAACCCCCTTATTCACCAGATTTGGGTCCGTCCGACTATCATTTCTTGCCCCAACTGGAAAAAAGTTTAAAAGGTCGTAAATTTTCTTACAACGAGGAGGTAATAAAAGCTGTGGAGGTCTGGTTTGCAGAACAAGAAGAAACATTTTTTTTGAAAGATCTAGAGACGTTGCTGTAATAAATGTATCTAATCAAAAGGAGAATATGTTGAGTTATAAAATATTTTGACATTGAAATTTTGTTTGGTTCTATAGTAGGCTAAGAATTTTTCAATATACATATGTATATGACATCCCCGACAGATTTGGGAAATTATATATTAAACGATTGTCAAATTCCTGCCTAGATGGCAATGCATTAGCTAATTAGTGTTATGTTGGTAGAGGTTGTTCAAGACGATTTAATTGCCTGGATATTTCAGTCCAAACATGCTCGATGCAATTCATATCTGGTGGCCACTCCTTGATGCTCTAACCGGTCTTTAGCCATCAGACCAGCATCCATTATAACATATGCCGCCTCACACACAAACTGATCTTCCACCGAAAGGAGTGGTTGGCTCCACCAAATTTCCATTATACAGCTGTCTTCTTTCTCTCCAGATTGAAATTCGACTATCAGACCAGTTGCAACATGTCGATTCCATGTTCGACACTTTGTTAAACAAGGACAATACATGTCTTTAGCGCACAGCAAAAAGCGGAGAGCTTGATGGGACAACCCATCGACACACAACATATGACTTCAATAATCATCTCCAAACAGCTATGCCAGGAAGGTAAAACTGGGAGAAAGACGTACCTATACTGGCTAAGACAACCTAGTTAACGGAGGGCTCTAAGGCAGAGATAGGTGATGGAATGTATTATTACAGGTTTCTGTGAAATTGTCGTATTCAATTAAGCGATATCTATCTTCGATATCTATAGGTGTAAAAGCAGGAAATGTAGGGTTAAAAACTACAACAAGCCAGCCTAAAACTGCTCTAGCGGTTTTGACAAGTGTCCTGAAAGGACACTGTCGCTTAAATGGAGACTTAAAGAACACAACAGACCTATAGATAGCAGCAGACCTAATACAGGAAGCAATTATCTCAGCGTTTGAAAACAACTGCCCAACGGTGAGGAAGAAATCCAACAGGAATGTGCCCTGGTGGAAAAATGAACTTGTCGAAAAACGGAGACAATTGAGAAAGAAGTTTAATAGAACTGAAGGAAATTCAGAAGAATGGACGGATTATAAGAGGGCCCTAACTGAATACAACAAACTGGTAAAGAAAGTCAAGAGAGACTCCTGGAGGAGGCACTGTGAGGAGATAGAACAGACTGCCAAACTGCAGAAGATTCTCTCCAAGGACCCTAATCAGACTATACACGTTATCAAAAAAGATAACGGACAATACACTGGAAATGGGAAAGAAACCATGGAAGAGCTACTTAAGGTTGAGTACGTGCTGGAAAACAAAGAGGTATTGCTCGCAGCCTTTCTTGATATAGAAGGAGCTTTTGACAACACCTCCTATGAATCTATAGCTAAGGCGACGAGGAATTCTGGGATCGACGCCACGAGCTAAAGGTGGAAAGACTGCATGCTCAGAAGCAGGCTCATAGAATCAACTCTGATGGGAGAGACAATGGCCGTACGTGCAACAAGGGGTTGTCCGCAAGGGGGAGTACTATCCCCGCTGCTGTGGAACCTGGTCCAGGTGTGGCATTCTGTTCACCTAGCGAGTAGTCTTGAATCGATCTTGTTGATATACACATTCCGTTCACCAAGTTTGGCTCATCAGAACCCTACACAGAGAAGGATTTAACACCATAGGATATTCAGACGACCTGGTAATTATATCCCAAGGTAAATACAACAGTACGACCAGAGACAGACTCCAGATGGCTTTAAATGTAGTAACAGGCTGGACTGTAAAAGAAGGGCTACGTATTAGTCCTTCGAAAACACAGATAGTTGCGTTCACCAGAAGAAGGAAAAGGGAAGGACTTGGCCCTCTGACGCTTCCAGGTGAACCAATACGGTTGTCGGATGAAGTAAAATATCTTGGGGTTATCCTAGACCCAGGCTTAACTTGGAACCGACACCTCCACCACGTGATCAATAAAGCAGAGGTGACCTTCATGGTTGCCAGACGCACTTACGGCACTCAATGGGGACTTAGACCCAGCATGGTACACTGGCTGTACAAAATGGTTGTCATTCCCAGGATCACATATGCATCTCTGGTATGGTGGCCAAAGATCAGACAATCCTCTGCTATGCTAAAACTAAGCAAGATCCAAAGACTTGCATGCATTGGCATTACAGGGGCAATGAGGACTACTCCTACAGCGGCGCTGGAGACAATGCTAGACCTTCCTCCGCTACATTGTGTCATAATGTGCGAAGCAAGACAGCACTAACCCGACTGGAAAAAGCATCAGACCGTGACGTGGCACATGGGAGAGGACACACAGAGATAAGGCATGTGGATGATGACATTTTCAAAATACCAACAGACCACATGACCACCAAATATATCTTTCGCAAGAACTTCGAGATTGTCATCAAAGATCGAAAGGAGCTTGAGGAAGAGAACGCACCACCATTTAGTAAAGCGAATGAACTGATCTGGTATACAGACGGATCGGCACCGGAGCGGGCATATACAGCAAGACGAGCAAATATGAAGGGATCGTCTCGCTTGGCAAATACGCTTCTGTATTTCAAGCAGAGGTATATGCAATACTTGCATGTGCAATGGCTAATAATATGAGAGCCTACAACAGGCAGATCAGGATCTACAGTGACAGTCAAGCTGCCCTTAAAGCACTTCAGAGCTATAGGGTGACATCTCGGCTAGTATGGGAATGCGGCGAAGACTGGCGACTCGGAACAGTGTAACACTGGAGTGGGTCCCAGGTCATAAAGGAATCGCAGGCAATGAAAAAGCTAACGAACTCGCAAGAGTAGGATCGTCAACTCTGATGAACGGACCCGAACCTGCTGTGGGCATCCCCAGATGCTTAACGAGATCATGGTTAAAAGGGTGGTTGAAAGAACAACACAATAAACACTGGAAGAATACGACCAGGCAAATACATGGGAAGAAATTCATAAAAGAACCATCAGAAAAAGTAGCGAAAGAACTGCTCTCAATGCACAGGAACAAACTACGCACCATAACGGGGCTACTTACGGGACACTTTCCCACAAAGGAGCACCTAAACAAAATAGGGCTGTACAAAGGAGACCGTACATGCAGAAGATGCAAAAGGGATACCGAAACAGCTCTGCATATACTATGCAACTGTGAGTCGCTGGACCACAGGAGGCAGAAACTGTATGGTAGACCCCAAATGACTCCAGAAGACTTCTACAACCAACCAGCAAAGAACCTGTATGAGCTAATACAGAGAACGGAATGGCTGAATAGGTTGTAGTCAGAACACTAGGAGTATCCACAATAAGCCCAGGAGGCTGAGGTGGTACCGGCGAAGGGACGGCTCCTTAGAAAAAAAAATGGAGACTTTAAAAAGCTTAAACTATTGGAGCAACAATAATGTAGATTCTTTGGAATGGAAGAAGAAACCACTAATGACATACTTGCGAATTGCGTAGCAATACAGATCTTAGGGCAGATCACCTAGAAGGCTACTGGATAGAAGTGGAGCACTTGTCTCTGTGAATAACACCCCGCCAGAAGGTAAAAGCATGAAAAAATTGACTCAGTCACTGTGCAACCAGCTACAATGTTGCTCTTATTTGACACGAAATATTTTCTGTTCCTATGTTTCAAAAATAAACAATTTTCAATACAGGAGAAAACGGTTAACGCACCTAATTTTCTAATTGAAAATAAAAAAAAACGATTTTCCGAAACCCGACAGCTGTTTTAGTCCCGAAATCGAAGCAGCATTTATGAAAATCTTCAAGCTATTTTTGTTCGAATCGTGCTAATAATTCAATGGTTCCAATACCAATGATGTTTCACCGAAACAAATATTTTCCTTTGAATGAATTTGTAGTTGCCTTTAATCGAGAGAGGTCACTAGCACTTACTAATTGTCGAATCACTACTACACCACCAACAGTTCATCAAGTAGAATCAAAAAACGAAAATTTTGCGAACAATTTTTTTTTTGTATATCAATATAAAAAGGTGTATACGCGATACGCGAGAAAACAACTGATTTAGAGGCGACAGATAACAATAATATCTGGGAGATAAGGAGTTTGAATGCAAATTGAAATTAAGCAATTAGGTTAGGCAGAACCGTATTGAGTTTCATTAAACAACAAATTTGAAGTGTCAATAGAGAGTTATTGGAGCTTTTATAAGGTCAAGCTGTAATAGTGCTGCCCTTATAGTGACATATATGCATGCGCATTTGAAGTTTTGAATAAGGGAAACATTCGGCCCTATTCCGTATCACGTTATGTTATTTGACGACCATCGTTAAGTGTGAATTTCTGTAATATAACGATATGTCTAAAAATACCGATTCTGTATCATCATGCTCATAGTTATGTCAACGAGAATCGTTATTTTATCATCTTCAAAATAACTGGACCAGTTTGACAGCTTGTTATGACTTAACGATATCGTTAAGTGGAACAAATGTCAAAAATCTAATCAGTTTTTGCTATATATTCGTGGTGATTTGTAATTTTTTGCAACCAAACATAAATAATAGGCTGCTTTTGGATGGTCCTGTTTTTTTTTGGTCCTGTTTTAACGACCCTTTAAAATTGTTTAAAACTTGATAAGCTTAGATCCATTTGCACCAGATCTGAAATCTAGAGATCTAAACAAAATAGGGCTGTACAACGGAGACCTTACATGCAGAAGATGCAAAAAGGATACCGAAACAGCTCTACATATACTACGCAACTGTGAGTCGCTGGACCACAGAAGGCAGAAACTGTATGGTAGACCCCAAATGACTCCAGAAGACTTCTACAACCAACCAGCAAAGAACCTGTATGAGCTAATACAGGGAACGGATTGGCTGAATAGGTTGTAGTCAGAACACTAGGAGTTTCCACAATAAGCCGAGGAGGCTGAGGTGGTGCCGGCAAAGGGACGGCTCCTTTTTATAAAAAAAAAGTCCGTTGTTGGTTAGGCAACGAGGGGTGAATGTTAACAGTAGATATTTGTGTACTTCCGCCATAAAAAAAACTTCACTTTAATCAACGACCTTTTAAAATTGTTTGAATCTTGATAAGCTTATGTCCATTTCACCAGTTCTGATTAAATCCGTTGGTTAGGTAACGAGGGGTGAATGTTGAAAGTCAGATATATAATAGTTGCATTGCAAGCCTAACAGTTTCGTTAGCCGTTAGCTAACTGAGAATTCTGCCAACTCAAACTGACAAATTACAAGACAGCATAATCTCAGTTTTTGATAATTTGTTTGTGATGTGTTTGCGAAAGAAGTGCTGAATCATTGAACTTAAAGACAAATCGCGAAAAAACCAATAAAACCCTGTAAATTTCGGAAAGCTTCACTTGAAGATGTACCATAACATAATTTTCCTACAACCACTATGCAAAACACGCTTTTCTACACAAATTTTTGTATGCAAAGCAGGCCTTTTCATAATTCTTTTGATAACCGTTGGAAAAGTAATACGAAAAGTACACTCTATGGCACTTTTCCGCATCGATATGTCGAACAATGACCTGTCAATTTTTTTTGACAATTCAACCTAATAGTGAATTTCTTTGGTGTACAATTTTTGAATTTAAACCAAAAGTAAGTAAACTATTTATTTCATTATTTGTTTTAATTTATTAATTATAAAAACATTAACCTATTAAGCATTATTTTAGGAATTATATACCAAAACCAAATTATTTTATCTTTTGAGTTGTCAAATTCGGACATTGAAAATTCTTTTCCAAATATTATCGAAAAGGCTCGAACTGCAACCAAAAAATTTTTACCTGTGGTTTTAATTGTTAAAATTTTACAATTAATTATACATTCAACAGATTTTTCTATTCATTTTCATATTGTAAGTTCTTTCTGTTCAAAGTTCAAATCAAATAACTATTCAAATTACTGTATTTCTTTCATTGATAAATGTGGTTGTAGAAAAAATATTCTGTACAACTTTTACGCAAATGACTTTTCCCACTCGCTAGAAAATTTTTTGGACAAAAAAGCCTTACCGAGTTGGTTTCTGTTTTTGACACCGAAGCACCACTTCAGTCAACAATGTATCGTTGGTTTGGAGAATTTAAACGTGGACAGATTAATCTTAGCGATGATTTAAGAACGAGTCCAGAATCACCCTGTATATTTATCATTCAAAAAAATTTAACAATGATTATTCTTTCAAAATTAATTATATTTTGCCATGATATGTATTGAGCTTACGCCGGTCCTGTGCGATATATAATAGCATAACGATTTTATTAAATGTTGATTATTTTTATTAAATAGATATTCATTTGGCTACAAGTGATATACATGACGTAATAATATTATTATGTGAAGTTTATTTTTGATTTCGATCTAAATTGGAGTTTTCTAGAAAAAAAAATCAATAACCAATAACCTAACCATATAGACCGGGAGATTGTGACACAAAATGTCATAGAATTGTAACTGGGATTAGAGAGAATGTTTTAAGTTACGATGCGGCCCAAGCTGCAGAGGGCACTGATCATCAACAATCGTAATGTCAAGATTGAAGGAAAAATCAACAAACCACAAGAAATTTTGTTGCGTTCCGTTTTGCTCAGACAAAACGAGTGCTCAACATCGGTTTCCAAAACGTGAACCTGAAGTATTTGACTCATGGCTGAGACATATTAATAATGTGAAGTTACACTGCATGCCTTCAGGACAAATATACAAAAATTTCCGTGTTTGTGTTAGACACTTTAGAAATGACTGTAAAGTACCAGGAAAAAGAGGCAGAAAAGAAATGCTGTTCCCCCTTTATTCATTCCAGGTAATTACCTAAATTTAATATTAGGTGCAAGTCTATAGTTTAATTAATAATACACTATCAGGATTCTCCTTTTTTTGTGTAAAAAAGTTACCTAATACTATTTCAAGAGGAAATGATATACTTAAAATTTTAAAAATTCATGAATACTAGCAAGGATTCAATGAACGCCCATATCATATTTTGTTCTAAGAAAAACGATTTAAAAAAGGAGAAGACACTAGAAATGAGTATACTTCATACGTAACCCTCCTTGTTAAATTATTTCGAACTAGATGCCAGACAACATGGATAAATAAATAACACAAAATTTATTTTAGGAATAAAAATAGCAGAATATTGGGAAATAATCTAGTTATGTAGTATGTTGCGTGTTATGTATATCTGTTTTATAAATGTATAGTTATTATCACTTAATAAATATTTGATTTTCCAAACTCTTTTTATTCAAAGTATCCGTGGTCCGCCATATAATTTTTCCTAGACAAACAAATTATATATATTGCAAACTTTACCTTCTGCAAAAATGTTGAATTATGTTGCTTTAACCCTTACTATGTTGCGCAAGTTTTTTTAAAATAAATTGACTTTTTACCATAAAGAACAGAAAATGCAGCTGTTTATAAAAAAATATAAATTATAACTGATAGTATTTCACCAAAACTTCCATCAAAAAAAGTTTGCCAAATATTCTCTTATGTTCAGCCTTGATGGAAGATTTGTCGAAATACTATCAGTTACGATTTATATATTTTTATAAACAGCTGAATTTTGTGTTCTTTTGGTAAACAGTCGATTTATTTAAAAAAAAAAGATAAAATTCTCCATCAACTTGATATTTAAAATTCCCGCTAAATTTTATAGTTCCTGCGGCCAAACTTCAGTGGGCAATTAAAACAGTAGTCACTGCTGACAACATAGGAGTTACAATTCTAGGTTGAAGTATTTTATGGGTCATTTATTTTGTACCAGTATGGAAAGTATTGTTTTGCCATTAAATCTCTGTCTATGTACTTTGTTCGAATCGCACCTTCGCTGTGGTGTGCCTTTCTGGGGATCTTATATTAATTAGAAGCAGTAAATCAATTTGTTAAAACTGAATCTAAATGTAACTTAATGGACGCTCTGTAGAATCCCAGTTCTCAACACCAGACATCGGATTCTTGACTGAGGGAGTTGAGCTTTCCAAAAGATCTGATTATTTTTTCTCTTATTTTTTGGGAATGAAACCACAATAATGTTTTTTTATTTTCTTTATTTCGACGTTTCGGTAGCGTTCCAGCTACCTGTGTCAAGATTAAATAATGATAAAATAATTTTTGGTCCCTATCTGACACAACGAAAAAAATAAGACAACTAGACAATCAATAATATTTTGAAGTTTAAGACTACACAACTTTGTGGTCAAATTTTCTTAAGGTACATTCATAGTAGATCACATCTCTGGTAAAATATGAAATAAATATTTTATTTTATGACATTCCAAAGATATGATAGTCTAGTAGAAATGGAATACAGTGAAGTGCACGTTCCAGGAACGGTTTTTATTGGGATAGCGCTTTTTCCGCTTATTTTGGAAATGTTGTTGATAAAACGCGTTTGTTGTTACTTTTTTGTGTATGATTATTTTTGTTTTCAAAATATGTATGAAACAGTTTGGTTATTTTGTGTATTGAAGTGTGTATCGATTAACAACTATTCCAATGATAAATCATAAGAAAACCTGGATAAAGACTTATGATGCTATCCTGATAACGCAGGTAATGATTATTGAAAATTTCTCTTTCTAACATTGGTAACCAAATTTGACTACATTCGGCTGAAATACTAGCTACACATTTAGTTGTATTAAAGCACTTTCTTTGATTTTTCGTCTTTTATTATTGGGCTCTTTCAATATTATTTTTGTCGAATCCCATTGAAGTTTATGCCCCTCTTCCCAAGTATGTTTACAAATACCTGACTTAAAGAACTCCCTATATTTGATATATTTTTTATGTTCACTTATTCGGACTTTCAATGGTCTAGATGTTTCACCTAAATAGAATTTGTAGCATTCACAAGATATCTGATATATGCAATTTTTTGAAGATTGTTTTTCATTTTTTGGTTTTGTTTTTGTTAGTATAGATCTCAACGTATAGTTAGATTTGAAGCTAGTTCGAATATTGAATTGATTACCAATTTTCTTAATTCTTTCTGATAAACCCCTAACATACGGTATTGTCAAGTTTTTAAAAATTATGTTAGCTGAATTATTAATATTATTGTTATTATAAAAAAAATAAAAACATTATTGTGGTTTCATTCCCAAAAAATAAGAGAAAAAATAATAAATAATGCCACAAGGAACTTACAGAAGATATCTGATTATTTGTCTTCTTCACAGCAATGGCGAAGTAAACAAGAAAGATTTGTTCTCTCGTGAAGTTCTACTCTCTCAGTCAAGAATCCGGTCTCTGAGAGACGACAGAATAGAAGAGGAAAAACTTAGATAAACCGAATAATCATTAAAAAATCTACTGTTTATACTGATTAAATTAAAAGAGAGCATCCAATTTTATTTGCCTCATTTTAAATTTTAATAAAAATAAAAAATTTTATATACCATTTAGTGTATATACAACCTTCACCTAATTTAAAGTTTTATATATCAAACAGATAACTATGGGTTGTGACCGATACCGTCGACTAATGAGTAAAATGAAAATACGTACGTACGTTTTTTTATCTTGAAAAGCCTGCTCGTCAATAAAAACAATTTCCTCACTGTTTTTGACATCACTTAATACACGGGTTCAGCATACTTAGAACGTTGAAAATCTACCGATAATTTGGTAGATTCCAAAGGAAAGTTTATTTCTAATCAAACACCGTGTTATCTAGACATAGACTGACTGTGGATAATAATTAGTAGAGGTAAACTATTTTTTGTTTCCATCAAGAACTAGTTTAGTTTAGAACAGGTAGAATACGATCAAGCAGTTAGGTGGGGGTATTTCTATTTTATTTAATATAATATTGTTTTCGATAGTAGAAAATTAGAAAAATAGAAAAGTTATTCACATTTTTCACTGTTTCCTGCAAATAAATTGTCATTTTAGTAAAGCGTGTTATAGATGTCAAAGGTAATAGTATAATACTATCATAAGGCCTATTAGAGTCTTTGAAAATCAAAGAACAAGGACCGTAAGAAGCAACAACTACTACCCTAATTCAATGTCCTTCGTGGCATATAGACAGGGAAGTAGTTGTTGCTTCTTAGTGAACGGCCTTTGTTCTTTGATTTTCAAAGAGTCAGTAAGGCGTTATAATAATAAACTACTACTTTTGACAAAAAAAAAATTTCTAAAGAACTTTAAATAGAACAAATAATTATAATGAAGGGTTCAGTGACGTGACGGGAAAAATTTTAGGGGGTTCCAATGAATGAAATATTTGTTTTATACAACAAATTGTAATATAAAGTTCAGTAACGGGACGTGAGAAAAATTTTAGTGGTAAATAAAATATTTATTTTCAATTATTTGAAGTATACCTACATTCATTTATTTAAAATAAAACGAGGAGTCTATACTCAGTTTATATTTCATTTACGCCCGATGTAAACAAAAGCACGTGGATACTTAAATTGAGCAGGGCCGCATTTTATTTTACGGCAAAATCGTATTTAAACTCAAGTAAATCATTGGTTAGTGTCGATAGATAATAAATTCACAAAATCTTAATAAATTTCAGTTAATAAAGACCCCTTAAAAAATGTTTCGCACGCCACCAATTTTTTTTTAAATTAAATTCATCAGAAATTTTGAAAACGTATTTTATTTCAAAAGCAAAATTTTGGAATATTTTGGTTTTGAGAAATATTTTTTCAATGAAAATTGTACACTTGTAATTTTTTACCAACTAAAACGTGTTTTTTTTGACAGTTCACTGGATGAATTTTAGTGATTGTTTTTTTCACTTGTCAAAATCTGACATTTTGGTGGTTTTAACCAATAGCAATACATTATTCTAGCCAATCATTCGGTATTATACTGACTATTTCACTAGAGTAAATTGATGACTGATAAAATTTGAAGGTTTTGAACTGGCAATTTTTTGTCTTGTCGCAGCAATTTTTTGACGTTTAATATATCAAATCTATGTATATAAAATTTTATCACTCTGATAAAATTCAATATAAAATCTTTTGTTAGTGGTTTCTAAGGAAACTAAGTTGTTTATTTATTTATTCAACTGTCTAAAAATTATTAAAACTGTTTATCTACAACTGTCATATAACGGGTACGATTTGACACTATTTTGAATGTCATAATGACATATATTACCGCACTAGTGCTTTTTTGAATACATTACCAAACTAGTGCGGTAATAAGAATCTAGAAAAATATTAATACCAGAATTAAATGTTCAAAATAACACTGGTAGCTGCATTTTCAATTTCCGAAAGGCGATTGTCTTCGCTTGAACTCATTTTCATAGATTTTTGTTCATTCAACTTTGACAATTCGATGACATCGCTAATTAATTTTATTTTCACAGCTTTGTTTGTCTTTGTTGCTATGGTTACAAAATATGATACACAGTACCTTATGTTTGTAGTCGAAATTATTAAAAATGCGTTGGATTGAATTTTTTCAAAATTTTATGATATGGGTACTGTTAATAATACTAATAGACAGTTGTAGATAAAATTTTGTACGTAACACGTGTGATAGGAATTATTAACGCACTCATGTGATTACACGCCTCGGCCTACGGTCTCGTCGTGCAAACTTCACATGCGTGCGTTAATAATGTCCATATCCCACTAATTACGTAAATAACTATTAAAAACTTTAAATAAGTATTATTAACATGAATAATACAAGATTTGGAAATAATTCAATAAATGAAATAGAGAGTAAAATTAAGCAAAGTATACCGGGAAATACAATGAAGACAAAAAAGTCTGCGTGGGAACAGTTTAGATGTAGAATGTTTCTGGACGCACGTAATTATACGTTAGAAAAGGATACTTCTGAACAAGTTATAGCAAAAATTCTTGAAGATTATGGTTTTAACATAAAAAAAGAGATGGAACTGATTATACTGAACCTAGTGTGAAAACACTTTGGAATACGACTGCTCAAATGGTTCAGGAAAAATATTTTCTAGAATTTAACATCAAAATTGATCCATTTAAAGATATTACCTATAAATTTGCTAGATTGGCCAGGGATACAAAACATAAAAAGCTCAAGGCTGAACCTGAAACCAGAAAAAGAAATTCTAACGCGTTTACCAAAGAAGAATTAATGGAAATGGTATAAAGCTATTCTGAAGATAATCCTGATGGGTTACAAAAAAAGTTTTTTTATTTATGTTCGTTCGAATTAGCATGGCGTGGAAATGAAGCTGCTAATTGTGATATTAATTACTTTAAAAAAGAATATGATAATAAAGGTAATTTTACTGGCAGGGTAGAATATAATCCAATCTTTTCCAAAACGACACAAGGAGGATCAAAAGCTTTATCTGGCAGTAAGTGGCTGGTAAGAAATAATGCTAACAACAATTTGTGTCGCGTTCGTTTATTTTTGAAAATTGAAAAAAGAAAATCCAATCCTTATCTAACAACAACAAGATTATTTTTAACAGTACATCCAGATTGGGAGAAAGGAATATGGTACAAAAATTCACCATTGGGAATTAATACAATTTCAAAGTGGACGAAAATATCGGCAGAATCAATTGGTATAGACAGAAAAAAAAAATAACCAATCATTCACATAGAGCTTCTGCAATATCTGCATTAGCAAAAGAAGGAGTTGGTAAACAAGAAGTAATTAGGCTTCTTCTGCCCATTCTTTGAAACCATATTTACAATTAAATGAAGAACACCATTTCGAACTAATAGAAAACCTTCGAGAAAATAAAAATAAAGAAAAGGAATCCTCAGTTTCTAACTTAAATTCATCACAGGTTATGATGCAAAACAATCCCCACAATAATGCTACAACGTACAATTATAATAATTGTACTTTTTACATAAATAAGTAATTTTTTTTTTCATAATGTTATTATTTTTTTGGCTTTGTATAATTGAAGTTTGCAATAAATAAAACGTTTAAACATATGATTTTTTAGTTTTTCTCTCGTGAAATAGTCATGTCGAATACCACTCAATTAAAAATTTTGTAAGGTAAAATTTTTCTCTTGTATTCAAGTTTGTTGCTTTTAGGTAATTTTGCTCATGACATTTAATCCAAAAACACTCGCCTAACGGCTCGTGGTTTTGTTGAAAATGTCATTCGCAAATTTGCCGAGCAACAAACTTTCACTAAAAATCTAGCCAACAAAATGTTCACTCTCGTGGTATTATATATGATAATTCTGCTTCCTCAACGATAATACCTTGTTTACATTGAAACGTCAAAATTTTATTTTGAATTTGTCATTATTGACAACTAAAGGTGCTTCGAAGTTTATTGAAAAATGAACACAAACCGATTCAATGACATCACCCAGGAGAATATTGAACATTTAATACAAAATTTTGAATTGTTGAAAAAAATAATCTTGCTAAATACAACTTGTTCTTCAAATTTCATCACATAATTCTTTATTTTCATCACTCAAACTTGTTTATTTGAGGCAAAAACATTCAAACAAACCGAATTTAGATAAAATCCCTCGTCCTAACGGACTCGTGATTTCATCAATCGGTTTATTTTCATATTTTAGCCAAATAAACAAGTTTTCCTGAAAAAGAAAAAATTATCGGAAGTAATTATACAAGTGCATCAAAATTACCGATAATTTTTTATGAAAGCATGATGTATAACTGAATAAGTTTATTTCTATATTTTGACGAAAGAGCCCGACTCCGAAGGAGGAGGGCTCTTTTAACAAAATATGAAAATAACCGATTGCAGTTTTTACTGACAACATGCTTGAATAAAAAATTATCAGGTTTATTTTGATGCACGAGGGTAATTCGGTAGAAAATTTCTCGAGTAGAAGAAATAAAAGTATTATATTTTTGGGTTTACTCGCGGTCACTTTTCCTTGAATAAAACACATCGCGACAGTTCAACGAATTTTAAAATTTGACAAATATCACAATGACAAATAATGCGCAATTTTAACACTCGTTACTATAGTTACGGACCTACAGGGAAATTTTCGATAGCTAGCGGGATCTTTTCGATAGTTAGCGGCATCTTATCGTGATAAGATCCCGCTTCATATGCGATTTTTAATACAGGAGGGTAATATTCTCGATCAAATTTGAAGCTTTCGTATTACCTTTGATAATTTTTTGACGTTTATAATGGCAGAATATTTTTTTGACAGACTGGTTTTTAAAAAAGAAATTTTCTACCACTTGTAGTTGCTTAAAACTAAGTATAACGCTAAAATTTTCAATTTTATTTGTTAACATTTCCTTCCATCATGGGTGTACGATAAAATTTTTATAAGGGATCAATTTATTTGTAATAAATTTGATACCAAAGGCGTACGATACAATTTTTAAAGGAGGTTAATTTTTTATCAAAATTGTTCATATATTTGTTGTTTTTTTTCACAATTATTTTCGCTTTACGGCTTCGGTTCAGTCCCATATGTGGTCGTGATAATATCCAATCACGCTTTGATCCGCTACACGAAAAACATCTATCCTGTACTGACTACTTCACATAGAAATTGTCATTAAAAAATAATTTTAATTTCTAAAGTTTACCTGTACATGTGCAACTGATGAAGGGACCTCTAAACAACACGTAATAAATAAAAATCATCAGTCAAGTGGTCACAGTAAAAGAATAACACACACTAAATGGGTTTTCAAGTTCGACGCGTTCAATTAGAGCCAATTAAGGTTAATAATTTGTCGTGGTGATACTACTATAATGAATAAATATAGATAGTACAACACCTACGAGCAAATCGGATATGTTGGAAAGTTAAATTCAGTGGAGTACTTATAAAATGGCGCAAATCGGATATGTTGGAAAGTTAAATTCAGTGGAGTACGTAT